>APFE030759176.1:0-10278 GCA_000404065.3 Pinus taeda | reverse complement strand
CCCTTCTTTCACCTCAAGCAAAGCAAAATCACCCAACACTGTGAATGTACACCAGAATTCCAACAACACTTCTCTATAAGTTACAAAATTCTAGCCCCTTGGATCTCTGTGATGAGGGATCCATATATAGATGATTACAGAGAGGTGAGTCATCTTTTGGGATCTTGATTAGTGTCTTCTCTCTGATAGTTCCTGCTTCAACTTGGAGAATGAAGATCTCTTACTCATCCCTGGTCGAAAATGGGGTGGCAAGTGTCAGAGGGGAAGCTTCTGGAAGATTCCATGATCTTCCACCTCGCATTTTGGTCCCTGCATTTGTCCATTCTCGACCATTGCACCCTATAGAGGAGGAAAATAGTATGCATCGCACCCTGTACATTGGGAAGGTGATATGCATCACACCCTCTACATTGAGCTTTCAGTATGGTCCAGTTTTGACCATTTATGAGTAGATTTCAGTGGAGAACTTCTGGGAGATGATGTAATCATTTGAACTTGTTCCTTTAGGTAGTGAAGCAACACTTTTAGGGACTTAGGAGCCCTCAGTTTATGGACATTTGTTATTGGGGTTGAAGTGCCCAAAAATGTCTATAACAGTTGCCACCTAAATCATCAGGTCGTTAATCTTTTTTGATGTCGGGTGAAATGCTTTACTATGAGGATCTGAAGTTTTTTCTGAGCTGGGAGGCGACCTGTAATAAGATACAATACAATACATTATTTGAAAACATTTTTTCATGATCTAGCTGAGGTGGGCATTCCCATGCTCAGCTTTATAAGCTCATTTTCATGTACATAGGACAGGCGATCGTCTGTGTGATAGACTGATGATATGGACACATCATCCTTTGATTTGGATGATTATCTGATCAGCAATGATGTACACTAGATATTTTTATATTCCTGAATATATTGCAGCCCAGATGGATGAAACTAGATCCAGGGTCTTCAAAACTCATCCAATCTTCACTCGGAGTACAAGTCAATCCATGTGAAAAATGTTTTGGAGTCGAACATGGAAAGACATAGGCTAATTACCAGCCAATGATGTAAGTTGTTAACAGGCATGAGAGGAATCACCGATAATGATGATGACCCTCAAGGTAATACAGTACAATTTTCATGGTGTGAAAATGGGACTTGGCATCGCACACCACGCAAAATCTTTCGGTCGAAGGCCATTGATGTAAACCTATCGCCGGAAGTGAGAAACTTGCCATTGAGGCATGCAAGCTTCAAAGTACTAAAAGGGTTTTTCCTAGGTCGACTTCTTGGATAATGAGCTGATGTCGACAAGAAGCAACCCATCGCAGGAGGGCCTTAATGAATCCCACATCAACGACACAGAGAAAAGCAAATGATTTTGGAGGTGAAAACAAACTGATGATATTGGGTTCAGGGTGGCGATCATGAAGGAATGAAGCATGAATGTATTGCAATGGGTGAGACACAGGTGAATTGTCTGAATGACTTCTCTTGAACATATCGGTGACACTAACGATGGATTGGTAGCATTAACCCCAGAGATGGATGGTGTGACGGACCAATGGTGAAGACCAGTGAACAGAACAACCGAACCAGACATGGATGCGGAAGGAAAGTGTCATGTTCAAGAGCGACTTTCTACCAATAAAGCTTCTTCTTGTTTTCTTCCAAATTTTCCCCAGTCATTGCTGACCAGTACCTCTTTATTTTTGTCAAGCTTGAGGAGGATAACATACGCATGTTCTATAATCCACCCTTCGAGCGAACCTGTCGCTATATTTTAGCGAGCCCAGCGACAGTGAAACTTGTTCTCATCCATTTGAACAAGTTTTTCGCTATTAGGTTTTAATGAGTTCAACGACAAAGATAAATCGGTCTCTTTAAATTTTAGAGAGTCTAAAAGAAATGGAAATCAGACTCCGAAGATTCTTTTTCGTTGAATAATCCCTTAAGTTCGAAAAAGCGTAAAATAATACAAAATGGATGAATTTTCGATAGTTTTAACGAGCCAAACAAGACAAGCGCTTGATCTTTTGTGTAATAATCCCTCAGGTCCAAAAAGATTAAAATCTAGAGGAGGGATAGCACTTTTGATGTTTTTTAATGAGTTGGAGAGGCCAATCGCTCGACAATATTTTCATATTTTACGAGTCAGGTGAAAAGAGCTTAAAGAAGAATCGTTTTCGAGGAACGAGTGATGGTTTCAGGTAGCACCTGATTCCAGGTAAGATTTGGAATTTTCCAATCACGGCAGTGTTACAAGGATGGCTAGCAGAATCACTCTCCGAAGATGTTCCTCGAAGGGGTAAACAATCATATGGGGGTGAATAATTAGCTAAAAACAGAGTGGAGGTGATGGCGAGAACACGACCAAGGCTCAAAAGCTGGCGATAAGGCAGTCACAATGGTTATTTACCTGCTAATATTTTAATGAGCTTAAACGCGGGGAGAAACACTTGCTCATGACTTATGTTTATTTTTTAACGAGCTTGAACTATGCGCTAAAACTGCTCATGGAGAGTTTATTTTTTAACGAGCTTGAACTCTGCGACAACATTGCTTGCCAGGATGGTCATTGTTTTTTTGATTTACCCTTGACATTTTGTTCTTTCAAATATTGTACTACCTATTCATTTTCTTCATCAAACCAATTAGAAATGAAAGCATATGCATGATAAATGAGTTAAAACACTAATATTTTACTTGAACTACGTGCATAGTAAATTAAAAGTGACTTTTACCTCTCATTTTACCATTTCATTTGAATTTGGTTTGTTGGAGCTCTGGAGGTGCTTTTCTCCCCTGATTTTAACCAGTGGATTTCGAGAGATTCTGTGGATGATTTTCGACGCTGTTCGGTCCAGGGAGGAGCTAAACTTGTGCTCTTTCATTACATGCCTTTCATTTTGGATTTTGAGCTCATTTCCCTGTTCTGCTGAGCCCCTGGGGTTTGAAGAACTCGCCCTAGGATCATCGCTCCCTTTCTTAGTCAAAAGGTGTGATGCATACTGATGTATCCACTAACTAATCAGTATGCATCACTCCTAGAACACTTGCTGGGGTGTGATGGGCGCAGGGACGAAAATTTTTGCATAGTTTCCTCATGAAATTTTTGCCTGTTTTCACCAAATGAAGATCTTGACTCTTCCCTTGTTTGTTTTTTAGAGATTGATCAAAGGAATATGGTTATCACATGGAGAGAACGTGAGCATGAAGAAGAGGACATTGTTGCTATAGATGACCTGGGCACAGTAACTGCATTACGGAACTGTGGCTTGCTGAAGTTTTTTCATATCTTGAGCATGAGGCAACAAATTAGTTTGTTGCAGTATTTCCGCAATGCCTAGGATCCTATCAACCAGGTATTCTAGATTAGGGGCAAAATGATCCCCTTGATAGTGGTGGACATCTATTTTCTGACCGGCTTATCGAGGCATGGTGCCCCTCTCTCTTTATCAGGTTTCACCCGTGGGGGTGAGTCTATAAGGGAGTACATTCGCCGAAATTGCAGAGAGGGATCTCAGTCGAGTGCGGACGGCAAGATCAACATCCGAGATAACACTAGCCGGCCCTTGCGGACCATCCTATTTACTTTTGCTAGATTGGCTTGTAGTTCCGCTCTTCATATAGCCAACAGATCTTATATGCAGTATGCTTTGGAATGCCTTGAACCGAAGGTGTTCAATTGGTGTGATGCAGTACTTTCTCTGATGAAGGAACAATTGACCAAGGTGAAGAACGACAAATCCAAGAAATTTGGTTATGGTTCTATTTTGACTGCTTTCGCCTTGGAGCAAATCCCACTGATGCAGCCACAGTATATATCACTTGGTCTACCTCCACTGACCGAACCACGGATGCAGAGATGGGTCGATCTCATGTCTCGGCATGTTTGCCAGCCCCATATTTCTTTTTCTAAGACCTTCTTTGAGTGGTTTGACCATTAGGAGATGATCTATGTCAGGTTCCCATATGCTGGTATGGACTTCCGAGGTGATCCAGATTTGGTGTTTCCGGCTGGAGAGCAGTTGGGTGTCATGGGTAATTTTCTTTTGACCATATCTCTGTTCATTGTTGTTTATAATGTTTTATGTTCTTATGATCAAGACTAATCAATACTCATGTGCTCATGCAGATGTTGGCCCTATTTGACTGGAAGCACGCCGTAGAGCCCTAGCAGCTGCTCCAGCAGGAGAAGCTATTGGGAGGGCTATCCTTCGCGACCTTGATGTGGCCGAGACTCTTTCAGCACTATAGGACCAGATTGAGGGTCTTACCCTTGGTATCCCGTACGTGAGGACCGATGAGCTGCCTTTGTGGTCACAATGACATACCACTGGAGTTCCAAGTCGATGGACTAGGCTCTTACGCATGATTGCACAGGCGGTGACTTATTATCACCAACATCATTAGACTAGGGTGCCCCCTAGAATTTTGAGTTTTGGGTCATTTGACCAATTTTTTCTTGGTTACAAAACATTATGTACAGACTATAAACAATTATGGAATATATTTTTGATTTTCGGAGCTTTACTTTGGTACATATACATAATCCTACTGCATATATTGATGTGATGCTTCTTTTTATAAATGTCGTAAACGTCTATCTAACGCATAATTTGCCAATGAGTTTGTTAATGTGTTTAAACTTCTGGAAATATGTTGATATTGGATGAAATCAAACTATCTTTCCAAAATTTTGACCCTTAGGAACATGCGATAGATAGCTGGATTTCGTACATCATAGATGCCCGTGAGTTGTAGAATGGCGAGCTGTGAGTCTAGCTTGATGAGAAGTCGGCATATACCATGTGTGATGGCATCAGAAAGGAGTTCTATCAGTGCATTGTGTTATCTCAAAATTAGACCCTGGAAGGCTGCAGACCAGGAAGACTTCAAGTAACTGTTTCAAACCTACTTTAGGCTGAGGCTTAGCCTCCTCAACCTGAGAGGGGTCTCTCTAGATGGGTTAATGCTTTTGATTAAAGATTCAGATGGCTAACTCTAATAGAACAACTCTGACAAATATAAATGGTGGAAACACTTTTAATTACTATCCATTGGGCTTATGGAGTCAACACACCTCAATAAAACAATGAGCTCAACCTTACATGGAAGTCAGGGCATTCAACATTCAACATTCAGAATATAAACTTATATAGGACCACACAGTTTATAAATGTATATAGGAAGTCAGAGAACATTCAGTGAATTCTGAGTAATTATACATCCATAACACTGCAAGAATTAGGGAAAGGACAACATCACATATTCTGAATATAAAAAATCCCTCATGAATCCTGAGAAGTAAGGCAAAATATGTATTACTGAAACTGAGTCTTACATAAGCCAAATACAAGCTTTTCTCATAAAATTTCCAACCCTGAGTACATTGATGCTTCAGCTATATATAGAGCTCTTTATATAACTTGGATTCCTCCTCAAGCATGAGGGGAATTCGAATTCATCCTACTATGACACCTATTGATACTTAAAACTAACTATTAAATGCAAATGACACCTAACTAGGAGTCCTAGAGACCTAATACAACTAGGAGTGTAACTCCTTATTATGATTACAACAACCTTATCTAAGCATTTAAAGCATTATTTGACAAATTGCAACCTAAAGAAGTCAAATTTGATGAAGCCTCCCACATGGTTATCTGACTGCTGAAGGCAAACCCTAGAAATTAGGAAACATGTTTCCATGCTTTTAGGTTTAGGATCCCTGAAAATGGCACGTGGGACAGAGCCTTTATCTCCTCATCCATGCCACATTTTTTGAAACTGAAGGAGGTTTTTGTATTCTAGGATGTCTATAACAAAAACATCTCTTGGTTTTTCAAAATACTTCTCCAGCTGTCCAGAATCGATCCTTGATGTTCCTATAAACTAGGAGATTGTCCCTTGCTCTGTTCTGGATGAAAAATGGGTCTTGGGATAGAGCTCGTAACTTCTGATAAAAAATGTATTTGGACAAACTGAAGGAGGTTTTTGTGAACCAATCTATGCTGAACACAAACCTCTCTTTGTTTTTCGAAACACATTTCCTATCGCCCAAAATGTGCCTTTGAAAAACAGGTGTAAAACAGAGAAATATGCCTGTGAAAAACTGCATCTACAGCAGTTTCGTAGCTCAAGTTTGGTCCTTCATTTCTCCCACCTCAGAATGGATTTGAAGAAAATGAAAGAGGTTTTTGTATTGCAGCATGTTAGGAAGAAAAACCTCTTTTCGGTTGCAAAATTGAGTTCTCAGCCGCTCAGGAAAGCTTCTGTAATTTAACTAGTAAAAACAGTTTGTTTGCTAAAACAGGCTGCTTCAGGGGTTTCAAACTGCTGAGTTGTTCCAAAAATCACAGTTTCAATACCAAACTATGACTGTCTTGGGATTTCTTTTCTCAACAGCCACTCATTGAATGGATTAAAGGCCAAAGAGTTAACCTCACTTTGATGAATTACAACTGATTGTTGAGGCTTGTTAGGTGCAGGTGTACGCATGTCCCATATGAGAAAATGGCAATCATTTCCAATAGAGCCAAAAAGGTATTCATCCTTGAAATGCCATGAAACATCTTCAACTGATCCCTCATGAACCTTTAACTATTTGATTGGCCTCAAGCACTTTCTTTCCAAATGCAGCATTTATATTCCACAAGCATATTGTGCATCGTTTGAACCACTTAGTATGTGACCTTCTTTTAGAGGACTTCATGTCAAACCATATCCTTCATTAGAATGACCTTTCAATATCAATTCAGGATTGCAAACCCTTTCTTGAGGAGCCTTTGATATATGCTTGCTGTAATCAAACACATAAACATTTGAGCTCACTGTCTTCGTTGCAATGAAAAAATGAATTATGTGGCATGTAGCGAGCCTTGTTAACTTCTCCTTCATATTTGTTGCTTCCACAGTGCTCCCAAGAGTAATTACTGGTATAGTTGATGCAAAGAATCCCATTGGAATGAATTTCTTCTCACCAAAGACGATATGAGCATATACTCCATCTGAGATTATTAACAAACCTAACCTTTTAGCTGTCTCTGCAATGTGAAGATGACATGAGATATAAGCCCTTGCTAGATGTTTGTGTTGTGTGGATGATCCTTATTCATAAACTCCCTTTCAAAAAGGTTTCCCTTTTGTTCCTCAAAACTGATCAACTATATCAAAATATGCAGCTACAACAGTTTCGTAGCGCGCTACGAAACTGCTGTGCATTAGGCATTATCTTCAGCAGTTTCGTAGCGCGCGCTACAAAACTGTTGTGTAATCGCCAAAACACAGTTTTAATGCCAATTCAACTCTCTTGATCTTTCCTTTGCTTGAAATGGCCTTTCCATCTACCATGAAGTTGTTCAAAACTTACATGCTTTACTTGAGCCTTCAAAGAACTCTGATGTATGCTGACCCTGAGTTTGCCAAGTGCTTCTTATGCATGAAAGGAACTTGAGAATAACCAAGGCCAATTCTCCCTTACCTTACCCTTTTCCTTTGAAATATTTTCAGTGATAACACTATAAATGAGAACCAAAAAAATTGAACAAAGGAAAACAATTTCAAGTGTATATTAGTGTAAGATTAAAGATGAATTATGTTTCTATTTCTTTCTCAAGAAAGAAAAGCAGTTTCACCCTGGAAGATTGGATCAAGAATCCTCATAAGAGTCATATAAATATGTAAGTTGTGTGGAAGTCTATGATTGAGTGTTTCACAGTCATTCATTGAGGTTTGGCATGGAAGGTTGGGATGGGGATTAGGTCAAGATTGGCTAGTATCCATGGTCTGGATGTGTGGCCCATTTTCAATTTCATCCTGAGCTTATAGCTTTCCTGACAACTCAAGAAAGAAGAACTTTAAACGATATTGCTAACCTAGACACTTCTACCATCTAGGCTCAAGGGTGGATGAATTCCCAAGATCTTAATCTGTCGGTTGTTTGGCATCATCATTGATCTATCGATATCAATGCACTCATTAGATCTCATGTCAAGACCCATGATCGAGAGGATGAATTGCAATGGATCCACTCACCGCATGGAGTTTATACTCCAAAGGAAGGTTATATTTACATTTAGGCAGACTAGGCTCCTGAGTAGCCTCCTTGGTGGTGGAAGCCTTTATGGAAGTTGAAGCGCCTAACAAAGGCCAGATTATTTCAATAGTGCCTTCTTGCAAACTTAATTCCTATGGGTGACAATCTTCAAAATCATTGCTTTGTTTGTCCAAGTTGGTGTCCCTTCTGCAAAAATGTTGAGGAATCAGTAGATCACCTATTTCTTCAGTATCATATATCCTCCCAGGTATGGAGGTTGGTTTATGAGATGATGGAAGTAAGATAGCTATGGCATGGTGAATCATAGGGATGCTTGGTTCACCTAGTGGCACAAGGTTAATCCCCACAAACTGTGAAACCTCCCTGCGATCATTAGTTGGGGCCTATGGCTTGGTCGAAACAATATTATATTTCAAGATAAGTTGTGATATTGTGATAGGTTGATGGGTCAAATTATTTCCATATGTGATCTCATCCCAGATGATCCTATCATCAACATATTTCAGCAGTTTCATGAGGAATAGGTGGACAAATCCAACCCATGGGCCTATTTTGATGGGTCCTTGCAAGCTGGAAATCAAAGTGGAGGAGGAGCCATTCTGTATTTAAATGAGAATAAATTCTTTAAGGTCAAAAGTGGTTTAGGGTAGGGATCAAATAACTATGCAAAACTTTTTAATCGGAAACTTATTCTCATCTTTGCTCTAGAAAAAGGATGTTGGTAGCTGCAAGTTTTTGGGGATTGCAGGGTAGTCATAAATTGGTACAATTTAATTTCAGTATGTCACATGCACACACTGAAGCCCATTATTGAGGAGGTTTTAAGAAAATTAGATGACTTTTTTATCACATTATTTGTAATCAAATTTATAGGGAACAAAATGTTATATCCGATGAGCTTTCGAAGGCGAGCATGCAACAAGCTTGGGGATCTTGGAAGATCTCAGAGCAGGTCAACATAGATCATTTCGAGTACTACCATAGACCCTTTTCTGAGGGGTTATAGGATGCAGCTATTGGGGATTGATTCTACCGGTTTTTTAATATCACGATGTTTACTTTTTATTACAGTTTATACATGATTTTTCTAGATTAGCATATGCAGATATGTAATCAATGCATTTTGGATATCATAGACTCTGATGCTCTTTAGGTAACCTGACATATGGACAATATATTTTTTATGATATGGACATATGTCGGTTTTTGTCAAGCAAATCCTCTTTTTTGTTTACAAAATGTAATTTTCACTATCTTTGACCAAAATTACACTTTTTCCTTGAGAAAAAAGAAAAATAAAAATACCTTTCTTTCATTCAAAATAAAAGTAAGTCTTTTTACTGTATTCTTTAGAACACATAACAAAATTTACATCTCTTTCAAACCCTATCATTTAGAATATATATAAAAGCATGCTCTACTTACTAATCTTTATCCAATTCTAGGTAATTTTCCTTTTCTACCATCATACAAAAAAAACAAACATAGCATTACTCTGTTGTATTTCTAAAAAAATCTAAAGTAAATAAAATAGGAAAAAAAACATCCACAAGAGCCTTGGACAACTAGCTACAAAATAAATAAAAATAGCATTTCATAGCTTAATATTACTCGAGTGATGAGCAATATTTTTATCAAAATATGTGTATGTGATTTGACCTAACTCTATAGAGAATCTTTCTTTTGACAATTTGTCTACCTCATTATTTTTCTCTCTGAAAATATGGGGGTCTAGTCATGTTCATCCAGTTAGCAAGTTCACGATTTTCCAACTTATTTATAAAATTAGCCCACTCCACAATCACTTTGGAATCTTCAAAAACTTCAATCTCCTATATTGCCAACAGAAAAACAAAAGCTAACATAAAACTATATATGTTGTATAATTATAAGTAGAGCTTGGATATTTATAATAAAATGGGAGAAGCCCAGCATAAAAAAAAAAATAGTTGGAAATAATCAAACAAAACACGTTTAAATACAGAAGTGGAAGAGAACTACTTGCAGAAGTACAAAGATGGCAAACACTGACAACTACTAGAAAAAATTGGCCTTGTTCAGGGATCAAAAGAAATTCTCAAATATAAACAGACACCATCACCCAATAAAAGAGCAACAAAAGCCACAAATATGAAAAAAATTCTAAAGAAGGCCAAATAATCTCAAGTTACAATGCCATAAAAAATCCACAAATCCACACAAGAACTCCAAACACATTTGATGTTCAAGGCCAC
>APFE030759173.1:73049-125892 GCA_000404065.3 Pinus taeda | reverse complement strand
GACAATTCATATAACAAGAATGAGTCCAGACATAGATAATAATACCATATGAGTTGCTAATCAATCCCAATATCAATCACTATTTGAAATTCTTCTTTCAACGCAGAAATGCTTTCAAACAAAGACAGTAGTGCACATTCGCATAAAAGCTTCTTTGTCAAAATCAGAATGATTGGTCCAGTTTTATAAAAGAATATCTCTGAAGTACAATAGTGCAACTTCAGGGTTTAAGTCATATACAAAACTTTACGACCCTTTCTAAATACATGAAAGGGTCTATAAATACTAAACTAAGCTAACTATCTATGAAACTGAAATCCTACTTAATTGGTATCTATTGATTTTAAATATCTCCTTCACAGCAATATGGCAGTCGGTGGTATGAATCATCATTCAGGTTGTTTGCCTTTAAACCTGAGCTGACTTATCGCAAGCATTGGCTCCACTTCGGGTGGTCTGTTGAGGCAAGAATTGAGTTGGGCGGCATAGGTGGCATCCTGAATATCGGGAATGATATACCCGATTGCATCTGTAAGGAATTTGAGGGCGGCTCTCTGGCTGTGCGGGTTGACTAAAATGAACCAATAGGCGTCCCATGTCAAACTGTTAATTCCTGCGATTAATCTTCCATTTTTCTCTAGTTCTGGATAACATGATTGCTCCAATGTTTTAGCTGTTGTCAATTTACCTTGAGTACATTGAGAGATCATGTTAGACAAGTAAAGAGTATTATTAACCAATTCAACAAACTTACTAGTGGTTGATTTGCATCTTGAAATTGCTCTCTCTGCCTTCATTAACTGAGACTGCCATTCTGTAAATAATATCTCTTTATGCGATTCTAAAATCTTTGGTAAATTAGCCGCCTGTCCCTGATCGGTATCTTGCCATTCAAGAAAATTGGTTAATGTTTCTTCGGCTTGATCCAAGTCTGTTCTAGCTTTTTCCGATTTCTCACTTATTAATGTCGTTAAATCGCATAATGGTTCCGCCTGGGCGATTTGTTGACATAAAAGCTTTATCTGATTTATCAATGCTTTGTTTATCTGTAATGCCTCTACTCTGAATTCATCTATCTATGGAAGTTTCTTTGTTTTCTCTAGCTGGGCTGATAGTTGAGCAATATTCTCATCTTTTGACTTCAGCATTTGTTCATTCGATGCTTTTAGTTGCGCCAATGCCTCAGATAGCTCTTTCTTCTTTTGAACTGCGCTGTCATCAATCCTTTGTTTCTCTTCTTGCAATTGTTTAGTCAATTGATTATTTATTTGTTGTTGTACTACTGATTGTTGTTCTGCCTGCTCCGCCTCTTGTTGTGCTTCTAATAGTTGCGCTTGCAGTGAAAATATCTCCTGGTCTTTTGTTTTCAATAAACTGCTTACCTCTGATGCCTTGTCTATTGTCGCCGCCGAATAGGCTCCAGCATATTGTGATAGTTTTGTTAGATCATCAGAGGGGTCAAATTCCTCTTTCCAAAGCACATTGCCCGTCACAGTTTGCTCTGGGAATAGGGAAGGTTGATCAGTCCTTCTCCTCTTCCTCTGTCATTTCACCACAGTTTTGTGTCTTGGGCTATAGAAGACATCTAAGGGAGGAATTTCTTCTATCTGCAAAATAACATGGTCGGAGGGATCCTTTGGGATTATCTCTACTTCTTTCGAACTGGGTAGGACGTTGGTTTCACCTGGAACCTGTTTTGAAGTTGCCTCCTGTGTATTATCCTCTTTTGATGTCTCGTCATCTTTAGAGCACTCAAGATTACCGATAATTGAATTGAATTGCTGCCATTCCTGGAGAAATTTCGGGTCAATTTGAGTATTTTCATTCACATTTATGCTACTATGTTCCTGCTCTTTCGCCTGGGTCTCCTCTTGTCTTTTCATATGCACTTCTTCCTGTTCCTTTGATGTAACAGGAGGTTCCTTAATAAGTTGTTGTTCGGGCTCGCTTGATTCTGTTGTTGGGGTTGTCGCTAACAGATCTAGAGGCAGAGTTTGCAACCTCTGTTCTCTAAGTCTGTTGAATTCAACTAATCCATCATCTTTGTATTCAATTATAGCCAACGATCTAACTTGGTACATTGACTCGGCCGATGAGAACAAGTCATCAAACTTATCTTCTTTATGCTCAAACTTGGTCAATTTGGCCTGTTCATGTGCATTATAGGTGATTTTGCATGGATCAAATCGCGTACTAGGGAGAGTTGCTAGAGTTCATGACTTTATTTTTTCAGATTCTTTCTCTGCATGTTTAAAATCATGTAGAGTATAGATACCACATCTCAGGGGAAAAGAAGGCCAGACCTGCTTCTTATTTTTCTTTAGAGTTTGTGTAACTCCTTCGGAGGTAATCTGATAGGCTATCTCCCTGGCCAGCAGTTTATCAGGTATGTACAAAGGAAGAACATGAGGTTTGGCTTGACTACCAAAAATTCTTATATAAGTAAACTTCTCTTCTCTGAACCAACTTCCTATTGATGTCAAATCAATCCCTGCTTTGTAGGAAATCTTAGGGGCAGGCTTATTAAAAATAGAATGATGAATGGGTAACATAAAGTCATTGCAGATTTGGTATAAATGGTGCTTATAGTAAGTTTTCCACAACTTCTGATGGTATATGTGAATGGGCGTGTGGTCTTGCGAAGTCCACCTCCATCCGAGCACAGTAAATTCAGATTTAAAACATAGGACGTCTAATATATAAGCACTATAGTAGAATGGGGGAATAAGCCTTTCAGTGACGCGGGATTTGGTTCTAAAATCAAGAACTGCGGTTGCTAGCTTATCAGACAGTGTAGTTGCCCAATCCATTATTTCACCATTACATGCCGCTTCCATCAAGGGAACCATTTCTATAGTAAAATTAGCAGAATCACGAAACCCCCACAACCTACACATCATTATCCCAGCATAACAATAAGGAGAGCATAGAGAATCAACCGAGTACTTACCTGAAGATTCATGCTTGTGTTTTGCTGGATTTTTCCTCCATTCCCGAATGGGTTCGGATTCAGTTTCGTTCTCATCTCGGAATTTCTCTAGAAATGTCGTGTTGTACTTCTTCTCTGGCACAGGCAAATGATACATTTGCCTCAAATCATCAGATTGAAATGAATCGAAGATTCTCCCATCTCTGGTGCTAAAGGTTCTGTCTGTGATTGGGATTTCCTCAATTGCCCATCTCACTACATCCGTATATGGGAGAATTTGTTCCCGAGCTGCTATCCGATGAAGGAAAGAGTTGGCTAAGTCCTTTAGAGTAGCATCAGATTTTCGAGTGCTATCTGCTGAGGCTTGTACTACTGTCTTCTCTGGTTCTTCGACTTCAATCAAATTATAGGTACCTTGCCAAGTAGTTTTGCCGAGTCCTAGACATGTAGTATCCGATATCAATCCTTTCTTTTTAGTTCCTGGATTAGCGATGAGTTGTCCTGTGGTCGGCGAAGCGGAAGCGATTGCAGTTTTCTTAGACTTCTTCCCCATTCTTCTTGAATTCATTACTTCGGAAGAGTTCTGCACAGGACTAAAAATGAACGTAATACAGAAAATTGATAGCGCAAACCGAATATGAGCAAGATATATATCGATCGATGCATGATGAATGATTAACTTAAGGTGGCCACTGATATAGTCTGTGAGAAGATTTCTAGGCTTATTGTTTCATTAAATGGCCGTTAAGACCTATCAATCCTTTAAATGGCCATCATATCAATGATTGGCCGAATGATTTGTTTAAGCGTGCCTTGGATGTTTTGGCGGTTGAGCGCGGATGAATGATTGTTTGGAAGATAAGGCTTTTAATACGAATTAATCGTAATAAACCTGTTTTAAGATTTCGAAATGCACGCTTTTGGCTTTATCGCAATCGGGCATCGAGGAAATCTTAAATTGTTACATTGGTTCTATTTTGGATTCCCAATCGCTGATAGCGATATCACATCGCATCGGGAGTATTAATCTGGGCACTTTGAAAAGCATGCATGGTAAATCCCTGATCGCCGCTAGCGATATCGCATCGCATCGGAGCAAAAGGAATTTTATTATGTCAACTTATTATTGCCGATATTCGATAGCCTATTGCGAGTTTTCGCGTCAGAGAAAACCAATGGGTCTTTAAGTTATGCCTCCTTTGTCATTGCGATATGTGATCTTGCGATCGCTTTATCGCAATGATAAAAGATTAATAATTTATACTATATATATATATAAGACCTTTAATTGGTTTATCAAAAAGGTTTTGTAATGTTTTTTATTTTGTTTTCGGACCTTTTTGAGTAACACTAAGTTGATACCAATTAAAATTAAAAGGGACCCATTTCACATTATAGTTTTGAGAATAATAATGATATGAAATGGGGGGTTGTTGTAGAGCACAACAGTACCGAGAGTATCCAGTTTGAAAATTGATGAAACGTGGTCCTTGGAAGAAGAGAGAAGGTTGTAGCCTTCTGTAGGTCGTTGCCTACGTACTAGTAAACACATTGGCTAGTACAAGATCTAGGGGGTTGCAGCTCACTTCCAGTAGAATCTGGAAAACAAGAGAAGGGTGTAGCCTTCTACACGTGGGTGTCTGTGTACTAGTATGAGTCTGCACCAATACAAGATTGTAAACAGATTATTCTTTATATTAAAAGAGGACAGGAGACAATAGCAGCAGGTGGTTTTTCTCCCGCATTGGGTTTCCACCTTAAATCTTGTTGTTCATGTGTGTTTCTTATGTGTGATGGCTTATTCTATTTTTACTGCATTGTTTAATAAGTTACTGATGCATTGATTAAAGATCAACACATGATAAATTGACTAAATCACAAGTTCTTTGGGTATACGATGGTTTCTCTAATCACAGTAGTGTGTACACACTAGTTCACTTCACAGAAGTAGTGTATATAAATATGTTTGGGAAATGAAAAATTAATTGATCTGATAATACTGATTCACCCCCCCCCCCAGTATTATTTCCAATATCCTTCATCAGAGGAAGAAAGCCCCTTGTCCCACCTTCCCTTTAAGGATTAAATTATATGAACTAAAGAGCCACAAGGTGGTAGCTGCATAAATACAAGAGTTGGATCACTTGCACTTCGTAACTAAATACTTTCATGGATATGATCCCAAGAGAGTGTGCAGGAAACATTGTGAAAGGATCAGTTTCAATTGGGGATATTCATCAATGTCTACTGCAAGAATATGAGAAGGTGAGGAACTATTACAATGCATTTAGAAATACATATCCAAGGATAGAACCAACTCACCCCAAGATCCACCAACTCAAGATATGTAGGTATAAGAGGCAGAACAAATAACCCCTTAAGCAAGGAGAGTAGCTCCTATAAAGAGGATCGAGTATGATTCGATAAGAGAGAGCAACAGGAAATGGAAATTTGATCCTTTGAACATGGGAGTTATTGAAGAGGAACAAGAGAGGAGATAAGTAGAAGAAGAGGAGAAGAGGATGCAGCACGATTTTCTTAGGAAGAAACAAGAATAAGAAGAAAGGATAAGAGTAGAGGAGGAACAATAAAGGCATACCCAAGAGGAAGAATAAGCATGGAGACTAGAAGAATAAAAGTTGACACATGATATAGAAGAAGAGTTGGACGAGGAGGATACCATCCAACCCATGGATGATGAAACAGATTCTCTTGAAGAACCTCCTCTCACAGTTGGTCATCTTCCATTTTGAGAAATGGAATCACACCTCCACCTAAGGAGTCATGGATGTGTGCAATGTCACATTTGATCAACACAAGAAGAGGATCATGCAACAAAGATGTATATACTTCTTAAATGATCCTCAGAACCTAGTCTTAGTATCTGCAAAGAAGGTGATAACTTCCAATACTAGAAGGAATCATAGGGAAATCATGGTGGCAAAAGTTTTTTTTTTCACAACAACACAAGACAACTCTAAATATCTATTGAGTGAGAATGTTAGATTAAGAAAGAATTTGTTGCAGTGAAGCAATAGGCGAAACATCTTGCGACAGATAATCAATTGTTATCTTCACTCGGTTACAACACCACAAAATGGAAGTTAACCATGCAGGAGGAAATGATGTCGATGTACGACACTATGGCATGGTTATATGATGAGTTGATACTTCTACAATAGGTGGTGGCTCTTGTTATCACCCCTAGAAACTCTCCTAGGTTGTATCTCGAAGATGCTGGGAACATTACACTCAACATAATGTTGGAAATGGATGAATGGAAGGAATGATGCTTGTTCAAGCCAGATAACCACTTCTACTATGCTTAACTCCAGACATACGTGAATACCCCCAGACTACAAGGCTTTAGACCACCAATTACTCACAGTTTAATGAATTAGGTGAACATGGAGAATATTGACCACACCAGCAGATGCACAAGACCATGTGATGGTCGGCTACAACCAGTAAAAAGGTCTGCAAATCTATTTCCTAATGCACAGACAACATGGCAGCTCTCTCACACTAAATAAACAAAAACCTGCATAACACATTCAATGATACATACTAGAATTCAACACAGAGGTAGGATGACAGCTCCTCTAATGCTAAATATCAAGAGCACATGAACAAATGCATAACAGGCACAACCTAGAACAGAATGGAAGTGGAAAGTGAGCAATTAACAGCAAAAGAAGCTTGTATTAGCTAAAAATGAAGACGAAACGCTGCAAGTATCAAAGTAGTTACAGTCTCCAGAAGTTGAACCTTACATCAAAACAACAACCATCAACCCATCCCGCAAATTACATTTGTTTTCTGGGTATATATAGAGTTTCTTTACAAAATGTTCTGCTATTCTAAGAGGAGAGGGGTCATAATGGACCACCAACTGCTGTAACTCTCTGATGGAGTCTCTACTACAATCTGCTTGCTTTTATGAATGAATTGGACGTTCTCTGGTGCTCTGTTGTCCTTCTCGAGCAGGTGGAGTGTTGACTGAAAGAAGCTCCATAACTGATAAATGCTTTGATTTGCTCGAGGCATGTCCTTTTTCTTCTCGGCCATTCTGTTTCTTGAATGTGGTTGTTGGAGATGAAATGCACTGGGTATCGGACACTGGCCACCTTCGTCCTTTCGGGAGTATGAAATGGCTATGGTCGTGGACAATATGGGCGAATGAAGAGGAAGATCGGTCATCGAATCACGCAGACAGACAGTGGATACGGCTTAGCAGGAAAAATCTGGAGCAAACAAACGTAAGCTGTCAGATCTCCAGCAGACAGATCCAACGGCCATCGGGCAAAAAAGATACACAGGAGATAACGCACGAGGATGGGCAAATGGGTGGTAAGCAGTATGTATCGCATTGCTTTTGGTGGGTGAGCGGTAATCGTACAAGGGCGAGCGATCACAATCATCGGGTGACGCGTGGCAGACGGGACGAGATGAAAACCACTTCAATCGTGAGTTAATGTGTGGGCAGCTTATGGGCGCGGGAGGTGCGAATGTCGTTGGATTAAACGAATGGAAGGCGGAGGAGTGATCGGACGAGTCGCTTTATCGGGCACGACGAGAGTCGTCAAATCGGGTTTATCTTTTGATTATTTTTGGCAATGTGCGATGTGCGATCAGATCGCATCGCAATATCGCGTCAGTGGAAGTCAAGGGGTGTGGCCTTTATACACACATGGATGTGATTTGCAATAGCGATTAAATCGCATCGCAATATCACATTAGTGGAAGTCAAGGGAAAAACGGAGGCAGTGGGGTGAAAGGGAGTAAGCGAGATGAAGGAGAAGGAGGACGATAACCGGTGCAGACCTCTTCTAAGCAAGAAACCAAGGACCGAGCTTACTTCCACTCTTTGAAAATCAGCAACATGTAGCAGAGCTAACACTGGCTCCTTCTGGGGATGAGATCCTCCCTGTGAGGTCTCAAGAACTATAGACCAATGCCTTCATACAAAACAAGCTAAAAAACATTGCCTAGTATTCTATTGGGCATGGAGTCTAATTAAGTTTACGCTAAAACCTGTAAAAGAACATGCTTACAATCATTAAGGCTCGAAAACCTTAAACAACATAAATCTTCAAAAACTGGCCATCTACTGGACCATCAAAACTGTTTCTCCTCCTCTCGGTCGGCCTATCAGCTGGTTCATCAAAGATCTGCAAAATTGGATTTATTTGATCATCTACCTCAAAAAGTTTAGGGCATTTGACCTTATCAGGTAGAGATGGTTTGTATTTTATCCCCTCTCTATATGCTTTCATCTTTGGATGCTCTTCATGGGAGCCTTTGTACACCTGTTGAATAAATATGGTTGTTGTGTACTTGTCTATGTCATCTGTGGCCCGCACAATTAATATGAATGGTGAACCAATGCATTCTTGTGTGAGGAACACAAAGACTTCATCTGCTCCTGCATCTTTCTTAGAACAATCCACATCCAAGGAGGTGTCCCAAAACTATGCACCCTCTTCCTCTGTGATCTGACAAACTACCCCTTCAAGCTATGTGGAGGCCACCTGGGTAGGCTTCGGAATATCAAGACTGGGATTCTCAATATCGACCTTGGTCATTGAGTTATGGCTTGCCTCAGTGCCTAATGGGCAATTATGAGGGCTTGTATTTTGAACAGATGAAGAAGCATGAGATGATGGGGAACTGACTTCACCCTTTTTGATCACTGGGCTGGGGATAATAGCAGGTTTGTCAGTTTACAGATCTGCATTGTCATTAGAAGTTGAGTTGGCTTTAGGCTCAGACTCTTCGAGGATGGTAGGACCTGCTGCCTGTTGCTTCTGCCGATCAGCTTGTTGTTCTACAGGTACAACAAAATGATGAGCAGTGCCTTTGGATAATGACTCTTCATATGCATCTCTGGTTAAGAAAGGGGCACTACCCTTATCTTCCAAACCATGGACCTCATCCTCCTCTTCAAAGCACTCTTCTTCCATGACTATATTCTGAAAAAAGGGTTTTAACCCTTTTGTCTTCGTTTGCATCTTTGTTTCTTTGCACAATATGCAACTGCTCCTTTGCTCCTCTATATGGATTAGGAGTTGGAAGAGCAAAGGTATTAGGAGCTCCTGCTTCCTCAAAATGCTACTCGGCCTTTAATTTGGAAACATCAGAGGCTAATAACTCTATCATCCTAGCCATTTTATCAATCTTAATATCTGAGGATGATGAGGACTCACCCCTCTGTCTTCTCCTTTCAGCATCTCCTTCGAGCCTTTCTGTAGCCATGATGTTTGATTCTACTTCCAGGGTTGCATCTTGCATATTAGCCAAAGAAGCACATCTTCTTTCTCTGAGTAGCAAACATAAACGAGAATTGAAGGCATTGGCATAAGTGATCATAGCAGAAGTAGGGGTAGGTTTCACTTCAGCTGGTATTCTGCTATACATATGGTTGAATCTGATGTTGAAATCAGACAACAACTCACCATTCTCCCTCTGCAAGTTCCCAAATTTAGTATGATAATAGAGCAGATCTTTCGTATTCCCCCAATGCTTTAAGAACACATCATCTAAGGCCTCAATGTTTGCTATAGACCTAGGGGTTAATTCTCTGAACCATTTTCTAGCTTCCCCATCTAGGCTTTGGACAAAAACCCTCATCCACACATCATCTTCATTAATATCTAGATTATCAACATAGCTATAAAAGGACTCTAGATGCTCTTCAGCTGATACTCCCTCTGTACCAGTAAACTTAGGCATATATTTCTGATAATCTCCTGCAAGCATGGCACTCAAAGGAATAGGAAAGACCAAGGATCCATATCTAGCAGCTATGATTCTTTCCATCTTTGTGGATGCTTGCTGGCCTACCATGACTGGGAAAGGTGGAAGGGTACTGGTCATTTGGATGATAGAAGGCTCAGAAACGATTGATAGAGAAAGGGCACTGATGGACTATATGGGGAACTTATTGAACAAGGAGCTCTATGAATCTCTGAAGGTATTCTTCACTAGCAAAACTAGGCTCTAATTCTTTAAACTGTGTATTCTCAATTATAACCTTCTCTTGCAGAGATACATAAGAATTCCTAGGCTTACCTGATCTTGATGCTCCTTTTCGTGATGTTTTCTTCGATTTGACAAACTTCTCAAGGTCAGGCACTGGGTGAACTGGTGATTTATGAGGATTTCTTCGGGTATGCCTCACGAACTGAGCCAGAACTAAAACATGGAGTCACCACCAAGTTGGTTTTCCAGTAGAGTCGCCAGATAGATGATTACAACCAGAAATGTGCCCAAACTTTGTCTATCATCAAAATCTGGAACTGTGTCGTTCTCCCAGGGAAGCTGAGCTTCAATCTCCTCTCCCTGACAACGGCGCCAATCAATGTTATCACCCCAAGAAAATATCCTAGGTTGTATCTCGAAGATGCTCGGGAACATTACAAACTCAACATAATGTTGGAAATGGATGAATGGAAGGAATGATGCTTGTTCAAGCTAGATAACCACTTCTACTATGCTTAGCTCCAGACATGCGTGAACACCCCCATACTACAAGGCTTTAAACCACCAATTACTCATATTTTAATCAAGTAAGTGAACATGGAGAATACTGACCACACCAGCAGATGCACAAGACCATGTGATTGTTGGTTGCAACCAGTAAAAAGGTCTGCAAATCTATTTCCTAATGCACATACAGGATGATAGCTCTCTGACATTAAATAAACAGAAACCTGCATAACACATTCAATGATACATACTAGACTTCAACAAAGAGGTAGGATGACAGCTCCTCTAATGCTAAATATCAAGAGCACATGAACAAATGCATAACAGGCACAACCTAGAACAGAATGGAAGTGGAAAGTGAGCAATTAACAGCAAAAGAAGCTTGTATTAGCTGAAAATGAAGACGAAACGCTACAAGTATCAATGTAGTTACAGTCTCCAGAAGTTGAACCTTACATCAAAACAACAACCATCAACCCATCCCCTAGATTACATCTATTTTCTTGGTATATATATAGTTTCTTTACAAAATGTTCTGCTATTCTAAGCGGGGAGGGGTCATAATGGACCACCAACCTCTTTAACTCTCTGATGGAGTCTCTGCTACAATCTGCTTGCTTTTATGAATCAATTTGACATTCTCTGGTGCTCTATTTTCCTTCTCGAGCAGGTGGAGTGTTGACTGAAATAAGCTCCATAACTGATAAATGCTCTAATCTACTCGATGCATGTCCTTTTTCTTCTCGGCCATTCTGTTTCTTGAATGCGGTTTTTGGAGATGAAATGCGATGGGTACCGAACACTGGCCACCTTCGTCCTTTCAGGAGTATGAAATGGTTATGGTCGTGGACAATATGGGCGAATAAAGAGGAAGATCGGTCATCGGATCGCACAGACAAACGACGGATATGGCCCAGCGGGAGAAATCGGGAGGAAATAGGAGAAAACAAACATAAGCCGTTAGATCTCCAGCGGATAGATCCGACGGCCATCGGGCAGAAAGGATACACGGGAGATAACGCGTGGGGATGGGCAAATGGGTGGTAAGCGGTATGTATCGCACCACTTTTGGTGGGTGAGCGGTAATCGCACAAGGGCGAGTGATCACAATCATCGGGTGACGCATGGCAAACGGGACGAGATGAAAACCACTTTGATCGCGAGTTAATGTGCAGGAAGCTTATGGGCGTGGGAGGTGCAAATGTCGTTGGATTAAATGGATGGAAGGCAGAGGAGTGATCAGACGAGTCGCTTTATCGGGCGCGACGGGAGTCATCGGATTGGGTTTTTCTTTTGATAATTTTGGGCGATGTGCGATGTGCGATCAGATCGCATCGCAATATCGCATTGGCGGAAGTCAAGGGGCGTGGCTTTTATACACACATGGATGCGATTTGCGATAGCAATTAAATCACATCACAATATCGCATCGGTGGAAGTCAAGGGAAAAACGGAGGCAGCAGGGTGAAAGGGAGTAAGCAAGGTGAAGGAGAAGGAGGACGATAACCGATGCAGACCTCTTCTGAACAAGAAACCAAGGACCGAGCTTACTTCCACTCTTTGAAAATCAACAACATGTAGCAGAGCTAACAGGTCCTCTCATTAGCAGTTAGAGGAAAGAACAAGAAGTGGTAAAATTCCTAAAAGTGGCAAACAAAGCAGTGGACAAATTTCAAGAATGGGATATCAAGTATCTGGATGCTCCGCAACATTTGGAAAGAAAAGACAATATCACCGTCATGATATATAGAGTTCAACTGAGACTCCACCATCAGAATTTCATGCGTCTTGGAGAACATTCGATTAATACTATTGTTGTGTTTAACCAACTACACAATGGTTTCAAGTCTCTAACATAGAAGCATGGGATGCCCATAATAGGATCACTAGAAGAAATCAGAGGCATGGAAATCATCTTCTAGGAGATCAGGAAATACATGGAACATATCAAGCAACCATCGTAGTAGGAAGGCTTGGAGATCACCAAATACATTATTCTGCAATATGCTAGTCAAGCTCCAAGACCATATTGACAGAGGCACTGGAGGTGAAGATGTGTTATGTAGGGGACTTTCTAGTTTTGGTTAAAGTAATCTCAATGGAGTTTAAAGCATGGCACACATACATCACAAATGAGCTCCATGAGGAAGCAAATGATTTGTCAGTTTGATAAGACTTTCTCCTATTGTCAGTTTTGTCTTATATAGCCATTGTCTTATATGTAATTTGTCTTTTGTAATAAATGATATGTAATCAAGTCCAAGAGACACATGTGGAATGTGAATAGCCACATATGGAATGTAAAGAGTCATGTATAGAATAGGAATAGTCATAGAAGTTAAAGAGTCATGAGGAATCCCAAAGGTCATTGTCATTAATTATAAATAGCTCCTCATAACTCAAGCTAAGGGCTTGGAATTTGGAAGTCTTGCCTTGGCTTCTCTTGTCGTACATAGGAGATAAATCATTCTTTGGAGAAGCAAGTTGTGGCTTCATGTTCCACTATAGGTTCTAGGGTTTCATCTATGTAACCATGTACTTTGGATCTTTCATTTATAATAAAAAGCTCTATGGGCCAACATCTCTTCATACATGTAACATGGATGTAGTAGAACTATTTTTGTTATGTTTACGGTATATGTTGGTTTGATTACATACTAGGTTAATTAAATATTTCATTACTTATATATGTTATTATTGAATAGGTGTTGTTATGTTTTCATAATTGTTGTTTATTATGTGGACTAGTCTGCAGGTAATCAACAAGCCTTCCCCTTCATTCATGGGTCCCCCTTTAGTATAGTGCTATTAATTTTTAACTGGAGGCTCATTTTTCTTTACCAGCCATGGGAGTCCCCCCGTACACCTTACATTGGGTGTCTCACAAAGCTTACATACTTATTTCTCAAAGAGGTGTTTTGATCTCTTGTGTGTATGTGTAACCAAGGCATATATTTTAAACCTTTCCAGCGGTGGCCGAACTGTATGCCTGGATGGGACTCCTAAACCAAACGGTGTGAGTTCTAATTGGGACTTCACATTGAGGAGATCCCCTTACATGTTAGTGACATCCAACACTGATAATAGCTACTTAGTCTTTTTCAGTGCAATTTGTTCCCTCTTCTTTCTTGTTATGCAATTGTCAATGTAGTATTTTTACACGGTAGATCTTACGATTATGTTTTAACTCCAACATGATATAATATAATTGTACTTTTGTGAGTAATAATAACATATTATTGCATGTTTTATAACTTTTAATAACCCAATAAAATGGATTAGCTAACAACCAGTGTGATTCTAACTCCATGCCAAAGATCCTATTGCTATTGTGTTGTAAAGGACTCTATAGGATCACTGTGGGGATTGAAATAGTTCAATTTAGTTGTGGAGAATTAAAGGAACTTCAACGTGATGGATGAATCCTATGGGATATTGTTCTTATCAATTTCTCTATACCTCCACTTCCACATTAATGTTTGTAACATAGCCAACAAGGTATGGACCAAGTTGGAGACATTGCCTAGAAAGTTGGATGAGTTGAGAGGACATCACTTGGAGAATGAGCTTATATCATTGAAATTTTAGTACCCTATAGGATTTTTTTTCTAGGTTCAAAACTTTTCTTCAACCTGTAACATCTTGTCACATTGATAGAAAGGAAGAGAAGTTGATTCTTTCAATTCATTTAAAGTTTTGAATTGAATATCTTATATTTGGTTCTTATTTCCGTATTAATAAACTCTCCATATGTGAAAATTGGAAGATTACTTCTCTTAATATATTTATGGAATCATTTATTTAGGAGAAAAACAAGTTGATTCATATGGGGCCTTAAATTCATCCAAGGCCCATGCACTTGTAGCATAGGAAACTAGTAGAATAACAAGCAAGATAACAAGGATAAGAAGCAACTAGAACATAAAAAGAAGGAAAGAAAAAAATACCACTGAGGAGAGTTAAAATTACAAGGGTGGAATTCCAAGAAGGAGAATACTAAATGTAGTTATTGTAGTAAAAGATTCCATCTTGAGCATGCATGCACGAAGAATACAATTGACCTAATGGCATAAGCCCTTAATCAACATCATCTAGAGGAATATATTCAAGATAACATAAATAAGAATCCAAAATGTAAGGTTCATACCTTTATTTCCTTCACTTCTTCTCCAAACGCTTGGGTTGTTAATCCATGATTTACTTACCATGTGGGTTCTTCATCAAATACTTTCTCATACTTGGAGACTTGTGATGAAACACATATTTTGATAGGTGATTATTCCCATATTAAGTTGTGTGGAGAAGGAAGAATTTCTCTAGACTATATTTTATTTCATAATGTGCTATATATACCTAAGATCACCATAAACCTTATGCCTATATACCAAATAATACATACAAGTTCATAGAAATGCATTGAGTTCACTCTAGATGTAGTTGTGATTTCTAACATGGAAGATAGTTCTAAGAAAACAATTGTGACAGTTTATCACCATTAAAAGTTGTACTCTTTATCACATGCCATTCTAAAATCAAAATTTGTCTCTCTTCTTACTCATGTAGATGCGGAAAGTAGGTTTTGAAATGAGACATTTAGTCATCTAAAATATAGGTATTTGGATCAAGTGAGTAAAAACTTATGTTTGAATGCCTACCAAACATTCAATACACAAATGGAATTTTCAAGGGCTCCATACTTGGCGAGCATCCAGAGGTGAATCCAGAAGCGAATTATGATTGCGGGAAAGCATGGAGAGTCACTACACTTTTAGAATTATTGCACAATGACATTACAACTCCTTTCCTCCACCAATCCATGAGAAAAGAAAGGTATGTACTTACATTCATTGAAGACTGGTGAGGGTTTACATGGTGTACTTTCTAATGATTACATCTGAAGCCCTTGAAAAATTTGAGGCTTTCAAGCATTTGGTTGAGAATTAAACAAGGAAGAGGATTATGAATTTTGATACAAATAATGGAGGAGGGTATGTCAATAAAGACGTTGAAAATATTTCTTTAGAAGAAAATATAGAGCTATAACATACAATACCATACACTCCATAAAAAATGGTGTAGCAAAGAAATGAAAAGATCATTAAAAGAGATGGGAGCCATTATGTTGTGGGCTACAACACTTCCTCCTAATTTTTGGGTTGAAGTCACCAAATATATGTTGAGGGGAAGAATTCCAATGCATAGCCTACAACATTTTTAAATCTCATAGGTCAGTGAGATAATGGGAACTGATCCCAATTACTTATAGCGCTATCTAACTCTTGCTTATGTATATTTCAAAATTACAAATATCTACAATAAAAAAAATAAAAAATAAAAAATAAAAAACAAAAACAAAAACAAAACAAAAACAAAAACAAAACAAAAAACAAAACAAAAACAAAACAAAACAAAAACAAAAACAAAACAAAACAAAAAACAAAAAACAAAAAACTTTCCAACTATTGTTATACAAAAACAATGTTTTTGCAATTGCAAGATTTGAATAAAACTCATCCTGTGTATAATGGAATAGTAGAAATTATAGGCAGATTTCAAAGTATACTCCAGCAGCCTAGAAATACTATGCATTTATTAAAATTCATGACATATGAAAACCAATAATTAGGTAGCACGGGCCATAAATCTGTTCAATATTTAAAAAAATAATGCTTCAAACAAAGAAAAAGCTACAAGTCAAATATAAAGGAGTCAAAACTCATTTTATTAAGAAAATGAGAGTGTATAACTAACTGTCTTTTCAATTTTTTGCAAAAATTTGGACTAGAAATGACTTTACAAGCCAAAGGTGTTAAATGCTCATACAAAATAAATTAGGTTCCATGAAAGAAGAAATAATTAATATTTATAGTTTGTACCCTTTCGATAAGATTGTCACGGTCAAAGCTCTACAAAAAAATGTACTAATTAGCACTGAAAATTAGTTAGACCAAATAAAAAAGAAATGAAGTTACAGGAAAACTAATACAACCTTATAGGAACAAACAATAAATGATGAGATCACTCCTCCCTTTCACTCAAAAAATTTATGTTGTCAACACAATTTGGATTCTTAACTTAGAAAATAAATTGTATGATCATAATAATGACAACTCAAAAAGTGTATCATACCTCTCTTCACTTTTTCCAACCCCCTCCTTCAATGGTCCCGCATTCCTCTTGTATTCTCTTTCAGTTAGTTATAAGGTAACCACCTTTAATTTATTTTACTTTATGTAATTAATTATTTTATTTTAACTCCGAGAGAAGAGGGTTATTTGAAGGAAATTCATACTTTTAATTTAATTTGAGTTGGCGGAATCCCACTACGCTCATACCCATAATACAACATTAAAACATTGCTCTGTGACTCCCTCAAACATGAAATATATATGCTAGCATGGTACAAATTACAATGACATCAACCATATCCAAATATACCATTCAAATGCCTCATTCATCAATATATATCATGAATATAAAGCATAATATAAAAACTTATCAAAATGGAAATAATGATAAAAACATTGTGCCTCCCATGTGTTCAAAAAGAAATATAAGCAAAAATTAATATTGTTTCCATAATACATGTCTTTATGCAAGTCTGAAAAGTAAGAAAATATAAATTCAAATTTAAGCTCCAATCAAGATAGCCTTGGGTCCCTATCTAAACCAATTATATTTCTCTTCTCATCACTCACTCCTATTTCCTTCATTTAGCTAAGGATGCATGAATCGAAAGGAAATTTCTCTTCTTCCTCCAATGTTAATTTTGGGAGTGTTGGTGTGAGAAACGATTGAAGCGGCATGAGTGGAAGAGAAAATAGGTGAAGAAATCAAGTTTTTCTTTCCACTTTCTATTTTTTCATTATAAATTAGAGGCTCTTATATATATAAATTCTCAACATGAGACACAATGGATGGAATTGGGGGAAACAACTTGTGGTGGTAAATCATGTTGAGAATTAGAAGGCCAATTGGTAATTCCAGAAGTTGGTTTGATAGGATTGGTTTCCCATCCATCATGACATTGAGGTTATTGATATGGAATTGGATGAGGCTCAAGAACATCCATAATACTAGGGTGTGGATGAGGGGAGTTATGATACATATGAGTAGGGGGGCATCCTCCTAGATACAGGTGGCCAGTTTGAGTTAACTAGTTGAATTCATATGAATCAACATCAAAGTGGATGGAAAATCTTATTCTTTTATTTATCCTTTCAGATCATGATACATTTAATCCTATGCCTTGTCCTCTCTTGTTCTACCTATAAACCATGTTAAAGAAACTCATCTATGGAAGAGAATACAAATATTTTGTCATGACCTCATATATGTCAATCACATGATAACTAAACAAATCAAATAGTCACCAGAATGGCTCTTGTATAATGTAATAGTTCAAGCACTTGAAACAACATATGATTGATCAAGAGATAGAGAAGGAAAGTAAACTTGTAACAAATATGTTTTGTTCATGCATCTATATCACAGTAGATTGGCTTATTAACTATCGCTTATAGGCAAATGTAGGATACATCTGCAAAGTATATATATATATATATATATATGAAATGAGTGTAGTAATGTATGAAGATCTAGAGAGAATATTTCACATTCAAGTCATTGTAAAGCTTGAATGTGGCAACTGAAAAATAAATGAGCGTTGTAACATATTGCAAGAGTGATATGAATACTATGAATTTTTTGAAAAAGGCAAGGCATGGCTACAAATGAGACAAAATCCTAACATGTGTTGATTTGAAAATGAGTGGTATGAAAACAATGGGTCAAAATGGTATGGAATGGATGAGAGGAAATGTGATTTTATGTGTTAATAAATATGGTTGGGAGGTGTTATTTTAAAGGCTTCCAACATTATTCTTCTTCAAAACAAAAGCATTTTTAAAGTGTATTGTCAAGAAACTATAATGGCATATGCTACAATAAACATGACTCAAAGAATACAAGTATTTCTTCAAACAAAATCATTAGGAGGAGGTTGGTGCTTTGTTGATGCATCTCAATCAGAATTTATAAGTTATGGGCAAGGTGGGTTCAATAATATTCCTTTATTTAAAATATTTTGCATACAATTCATAAAAGAACTGACATATCAATGTAGGGTCAACATCAGAAATAGATCATAGTCACAGTAAGATCCTATGCACAATAGATCCCATGAGTTGAGCCTTTTACTAAGATAGTTGTTAGTCAATTCAATTACATTAGAATTCCACTATATTTAATTGTCAATCTAAGTTTGTAAACTTATGAAGTGTGCGAAAAAATATATGCAATGATTTTGTTTCTAATTCTATCAAATTTAAATTGACATGAAGGGAAACTCTATTTGATGAAAGCGAGTAAATTGACATGAAAAGAAATTCTATTCTAGGAAATCACGTAAATTCTATTTTATGAAAGTGATAAAAATATAGTCTAGGAAAGTGATAGAAATATTAATCTAGGAAAGCAATGGGAATTTAATCTAGGAAAGAAATGGGAATTCAATCTAGGAAATAAATTGAAATATTAATCTAGAAAAGCACTAAAAATTTAATATATGAAAGCAAGTAAATCTATTCTATGAAAATATGGAAACTTAATATATGAAAGCATGGAATCTAATCTTTAAAAGCATGTAAACTTAATCTATGAAATCATGTAAATCTAGTCTGTGTGTTGGTTTATATGGGCCTGACCCAGGTTCGGAAGAGTTATTTAGCCAAACAAATACCGCAGCTACTGACCCTTTCGGCAACAATCCGCAGAGCGCGGACTGAGGTCTCACCCGAGGAAGCAAGGGAGCATGTTGGAACTAGGTTCCCACACCCTTGGGATGTCTATATGTGGTCTGGAGGTTTCGCGCACAGTTCTGTAGCTTCACGCTACTCTGTTTTGCGCAGATCCGGGCCCAGAATAATCCTTACTACTTATTAATGTGCTATTTATAGATGCGATGTACTTTTTATTTATTAGAATTAACTGTTTCACGCACTTAGAATTAACATTAACCATACAATAGCCAGATCCACGATAATTCAGATTTAACACAAGAATTCAGAATAAACTTATCTTTATTCACTTTTTTCACCAATACATCCAGATCTGCCCTGCGCACTCAGCTGTAGGGGTCCGTGCACACAGCTGCGGACTCTTCTAGGCCTCTGTGCACACAGCTGCAGAGCCTCTATCTACTTCCCAATCCCTCGACTCGGACTTACAGAGCTTCAAGACTTTTCTCCTCAAAAACCCATTACATATCAAATCCAAGACTTCATACCAAAGATTGCCTTCTACCCATAGAGCCTCGCTCTATTTATACCTTCCTATGGTCCGCGGACCGATTTACTTCCTATTATTTTATATTATTTCTTTGGCGGACAACCCTTTGACTCGACCTTTTTCATTTCGTGCTCCGCATATTTCGGAGGTTTACAATACTTTTATCCTAACTTCTAGGTTCTCAGACCCAAAACTATTACGCGGGACCTCCACTACCCAATAGTAATCCTGTGCGAAGAGTCTTCTAGGCTATGGCGAGACCCGCATAATGTCCACCAACAACCCCCCCTTGTGCTTTGGCCAGGATCTATCCTCGCTCAAACTCCGGGACATACCTACGTAATATTTTGTCGTTACCCATTTTGTAGAGGTGCCTTGCAATCACGGTAAATTCTGTTGTGTGTGTCACTAATTATTTCTTCTGCTGAATAGAATATCCCTGTAGCACGGTTCCTGTAGTTAAGAAATGGATTATATCCTCAAAGTGGCCATCCGCTACGCACACTGCATACAGTTGTGCATCTAGGAGTCCATCCTCTAAATTTGTAGGCTCTTCGTCAGTCTCAATTCGGGATAGGTGATCTGGGCCTGTGTTTAGATGTCCTGACTTTACGACAACCTTGATGTCATATTCTCGGAATAACAACAACCACCTACAAATGCACCCCCCCAACACAGGCTTATTCACTAGGTATTTTAGTGCAGAGTGATCAGTATACATCTTAAAGTGGCCTCCGAGCAGATAATGGTAGTATTTTTGAAGCACGTATACCATCGCTAATCCCTCGTGCTCAGTGGTGGAATAATTATTCTCAGATTTTGACAAACGGCGACTTGTGAACGCAATTGGATGATCAATTCCCTCCGCTCCTAGTTGAGTAAGTACCACCCCCAATGCTATACACGACGCGTCGACATGCACATGGAATTCGACGTCCCATTTCAGAAAGACCAATATAGGGGCAGATGCCATCTTTTCCTTAAGCGTTTCTAGACTTTTGTTGCATTCCTCATTCCAGAAATAAGTAGCATCCTTCTTCAGCAACTGTTCCATTGGAGCCGTGATCTAGGCGTAGCTTTTGATGAACTTCCGATAGTAGCTCGTGTGTCCCAGTGTGGCACGTAGTTGTTTAACACTTTGCGACACTTGCAGATTGAGTATGACAGTGATCTTTGTGGGATCCACCATCAGGACTTGCTTACAAACCACATGGCCCAGCAGGTTCCCGAAGGGGATGAGGAAAGTACACTTCTTTAGGTTTAGCGCAATCTGGTGTCATCGGCAAGTATCCAACATTAACCGTAAGCACGCTATGTGATTCTTAACCATCTTGAACATGGTTTAGTCATCAAGATAGACCTCTAAGAATTGTGTATAAATTCCTTGAATTCCGCTACCACAATTTGTGAAAATATCGTCGGCATATTCTTCAATCCAAAGGGCATCATCGTATACTAAAAACAACCCCATTCAGTGGTGAACGTTGTTTTACTCCTGTCTTTTGGCGTGATCATGATCTGGGGGTATCCTAAGAACCCATCCGTAAAAGAGTAGGCTTCCTGCCCACCCACATTTTCCAGTACCTCATCTGTAAAGGGTGTTGGAAACAAATTGTTAACACAGGCATCATTGAGCTTCCTGAGATCCACGCAGATGCGAAACTCACCCTTTTGTTTCTTCTCCTACACAACCATCAGACTTACCTAGTGGGACTCCTCGACTAGTTCAATGATTCCTACTGCCATCATCTTGTCCAGTTCTTCGCGAACCTTTGATTTGTATTTTGGATTCAATCGGTTGGGTCACTACTTAACTGGCTTCGCATCCGGCTTCAATGTTATCTTCATCGTTCCCAGGTCTCCTAGGATCCTTTTTAGCTCCATGATTTTTGTTAAGAATAAATCTTGATATTCCCGAAGCAACTCAACGACCTTTTCCACTATGGTATCATCCCAATAGTCCCCAAGCGTTGCATATTTCGGTTCTTCTGTTCCAATATTTACTTGTTTCATTTTCAACAGCGCCGTGATATCTGGATCTTCGATTTCAAGTTTGCGCACCTCACGGCTCCCCTCTAATTTTCTGGAATATTAATGTTTCATGGATTTTCCTCATCATCTTTTACCTGGACATTGTAACATTCGAGGGCCTGGCTCAGCTATCACGATCAGTGGGGCTATACAGTTTCTTCTGGTTCCAGTGGCGTTTTGAAAATGGCAGCCTTCACCCGCTGCAACGCGTCGTCCACAGGATCCATCCATCGATCTTCAAAGAGGAATGTCGACAAAAACCATTCGCGCAAGATATCCCACTTGCTTGTGCCATGTGGGAGTTTTGCTTCAGTATACCAGTTTCTAGGAATGACGTCCAAGGTGTGATAAAATAAGTGCACCCACTCTGTTTGTCGTTCCTCTCTGTAGGCTTTGATCCATCTAGTAAGGTGCATGCGCGGATCATCACGTCCATCATATTTCTCTGTTATTCGTAGTTCTGATTTCCCAAATCTTATTTGCATCATGTGCCTACAGTCGCACCAATCTTCGAAAGTCCCTTCATGTGTGCCCCACCATCGTGCAGGTGTCGCGCGCAACGCCCATCTCAATGCATCAAACCGTTGGTGCTCTCGTACCGCAATTTCAAATTTGGTCAGGAATTCATCTATTATTGTCAGCCCATCATACATCGGCAATTCGCGATCCTGGGCCCTCACGCAGTACAGAGATTTAGTCACCATATTGTAGTGTAGTGTGGTCACTTCGTTCAACTTGTTATGCCACCCTTCTTCTTCTTCATCTGAATCGGTGGTGCAGGACTCTACACAGCCCTGTGATATTCTTCTATCCTCCATTGTCTTGACCCATTCTTGCCTTTGTGCAAAAATTTTGTAGATACAATCTAATTTGTCATCACTTTCTTTGTTGTGCACGGGTTCAATGTAACACGGTCCTTCAACCGAATCTAGCGGAACGACTATGCGGAGTGACTTATTTTCAAATATCATTGTCCGCTTCTTTAAATTAATAACTCCATTCATGTCGGTGGCCCAATCTATTCCTAACAACGTAGGATAAGGCGTACTTTCATCCATGATTTCAATAACTTCAAAGTCCGTCCGAGTACTTGTGCCATCAATATCTACCGTAATTCCTTACAACCTTCCCATGGGTATGATCTTCTACTAGTTCGCTATCCGCAATTAGATAGGGGACCATTGTAATGTAGGCTTACCCATGCACTCCCAAGTCTATTTAGGTAGTACGTTGGTATCTGAGCATAGGTCTAGAATGACCTGATCCATCTCATAATCGCCAATCTGCGCCGTTAATCACATTTCCCACCCAGTCCGCGACGCATGTCTTCCCAATTCCTGATCTATGCAAGGTTCATTCCATCTTGCTCATTTATTTATCAATTCATGTATGCCTTTAACTGCCCTGTTGTCATGAAGCAATTTTATACATGTCTGTAAAAAGGTAGTTATCATCGAGGGATCCCTGTTCGTCTCAGGTTGATCCCTACCATCTGGGGTAGAGACCTCCGCGAAGCTCTCCCTAGCTTCCAGATATGTCTCCTTGCCAACCCCTGCGTCTTCCTTACTTAAGTTCCTTCTATCCACTCCTGTGGCCATGCCACTTCTTAGTACCATGTTTACTTTGGGGTCTTCATCGCAAGGTTAAAACCTCATCATATGCACATTCTAGGCCATTTTTGGTTGCGCTACCCTTTTTTCCCGAATCTGCGCTACCAGTGTAAGGAAATCTATTAAATCATTGTCGAATTGCTCATAGTATGTGCATGAAATTCTAGTTGGGTTGGTACAATATCGCGCGTAATGTCCTAGTCCTCCGCAGTTGTAACGGATTAGCTACCCACGACCCCTTCTTGGCCCCATTCTGCCCCGTCCTCGTCCACGTCCCTGGAACCCACCGCACGCGATCGTCGCGACTGGATCCTGACCTCACGCCTCAGTCTGCATTCTATAAGCAAGTGACTGGTCCATTAATAATTGATAGCTATGACAGTCTCTTTCCTCATGGCCCACCGATCTGCAAAAGTTACAAAATAGCTTCTGGGGGATGTGGTTGAATTTTGGCAGTAGATGACAGTTATCCGTGTTATGCTTTCCTCCCACCTGACAAATTGCACACCAGAGCGGGGTTGTTGTGCTTGGCCCTACCTATACCTTTGGTCGCAATGGTGTAGGTCCCCCCATTGCCACATAATTCGCTAAGACCGGGCAGTGATCTTTATCGTGCCCCTGGCTCCTGCACTTTATACACCATACTTCCTCTCGGACTTCTAGGCATGGTGCCTGTTCCTATTTTAACTTCTTCATTTCCAAACACAAGTTTTGGCTCTGCGCTTGGATTTGTTGAACTCCCAACGTCGGGTCTTGTAACGGAGTTTCATAAAACCTCATCTCTGTCTCCAATTCTTAAACCTGGGTTGAGATCTTCTGTTGTGACAAAGTCATCCTCAGATGTGGTGTTAAGGATGCCATAAACCAAGAGTAGTGTTGCGCATCCATTAGTATCATGCTTGCTTCGCGGATATTACTTTTCAATCTTTGGTCCAAATCCCACGGGGTTTCATCAGGCATCATCGCAATCTCCTTGAACCCTATGATCTATTGTGCTTTTTACTTCGGTCGACTAAATTCTTTCTTTAGTTTGGTCTGGATTTCTGTTGTCCCTGCAGTTGGGTAATCGCTTGAATACTTTATGTACCATGTCAGTGCTTGGTCCTGTAGCGCGCTAACTAAGGTATCCTTTCTGATATTATCATCCGCAATTCTATGTGCATTCCATACTGATGTTAACATGAACCAAAATTGTTCTGCATCTTCACTTCCTGCTCCTTTGAATACTGGTAGCTGGATCGCGCTTGTCATTGTCAACCTTGCCAATGTACTCTGAACTACTACGCTCTTGGTCCCTTCGATTCTTCACTTCTTTCTCTATAGAGTCCCTGCATTCCACATCAGACACCCCTTAGGCAGATCCCGGTTCTGACAATGGAACCATTTGTTGGCTTATATGGGCCTAACCCAGGTTCGGAAGAGTTATTTAGCTAAACAAATCCTGCAGCTGCCGGCCCTTTTAGCAACAGTCCATGGACCGCAGACTAAGGTCTCACCCGAGGTAGCAGGGGAGGGTGTTGGAACCAAGTTTCCACACCCTTGGGATGTCTATATGTGGTCTAGAGGTTTCGCGCACTGTTCCGCAGCTTCACGCTGCTCTGTTTCGCGCAAATTCGAGCCCAGAATAATCCTTACTACTTATTAATGTGCTATTTATAGATTCAATCTACTTTTTATTTATTAGAATTAACCGGTTCACACACTTAGAATAGATACAAATTCACATATATTCATAACATAAGAAAATGCTCATAGATCAAACAGATACATTAACCATACAATAGCCAGATCCACGGTAATTCGGATTTAACACAGGAATTCAAAATCAGCTTATCTTTATTCACTTTTTTCACCAATACATCTAGATCCGCCTTGCACACTTAGCTGCAGGGGTCCGCACACACAGATGCAGACTCTTCCAGGCCTCTATGCACATAGCTGCAGAGCCTCTATCTACTACCCAATCCCTTGACTCGAACTTACAGACGCTTCCAGACTTTTCTCCTCAAAAACCCATTAATATCAGATCCAAGACTTCATACCAAAGACTGCCTTCTACCCACAGAGCCTCGCTCTATTTATACCTTCCTATGGTCCGCAGACTGACTTACTTCCTATTATTTTATATGATTTCTTGGGCGGACAACCCTTTGAGTCGACCTTTTACATTTCACACTCCACATATTTCGGAGGTTTACAATATTTTTATCCTAACTTCTAGGTTCTCAGACCCAAAACTATTATGCGGGACCTCTGCTACCCAACACTATGAAAGCATATAAACTTAATCTATGAAAGTGATTGAAATATCCAAATATAAATAACAAAAGAAAAGAGTGTACATGTTTGTAAAAGGGGGGCCTCCAATGCTCAACAAGCACACTGGAAGTTGAAAATTAGAACAACAACATATATTGTGTGAAATAAGCTTTGAGAAAGCTCCAAAATAATAAAGTATAGCTACAAAGATATTTCTTCAAAGTATTTTAATTACAAATTTTAACTTTCTTCTCCCTTTTCTCTCTTTAAAATGGAGAAAGCACTCTTATTTATACTTGAGTTGCTTTGAGAAGAGGGTGAGCAACTAATAAATTCATATCCACTTATCTCTCAAGTAGGTACAACCAATTTGCTAAAATTACGAGACCATTATCTCTACAAATTCTCTCACAAATATCTAATATCTTTGATTGGAGATCTTATCAAAGATTCCATGATTGTTCTCCATTGAATGTGTTTGAATAATGATCTCAAATTTTCCTCAAGTCTTCTAGAGTTTGAAGAGGAAATTCCAATTTGAGGCCAAGTGACCAAATATGACTTTGTTGGAGTCTTAAAATATGCCTATAAACATCATAAAACTAATCCAACTTTTAGATATAAGTGAAAACACGTTATTTTTATAATATTTAACCATAAACTCACTCAAAAACTAAAATAAATGCTTTGAAAATAATCAGTCTAAACCCATATATAATCATGAAAATGGTCTTAATGTAAGGTTAAGGAGCAAAATAATGTGGTGAAAACTGAAGGGAAAGAGTGTGAAAAATAAGACATTTTGGAAAAGGCAACATTCACACCCCCCCACCTCCTCCAACTGAAGATCTTGCATGTCCTCAAGCAACTTTGCACTAATTCTTATGGATTGAATTCATCTCATTTTTTGTAGCTTCTTTTATGTAGCCTTAAGGAGTGGAAGATTATATTTTATCAATAAGTATTTTGTGACTTGAAATACCTCTTCAAGACTTGAATCTTTTGCAAAGTATTGTTTTATTGTATCTTTTATAAGGAGCTTGCTATTGTGGAGATTATCCTTCTCTGAAAGATATCTAAGTGGCAGATCTTGTGGTTGGATCATATGTGTCAAACATAAGTATTTCAAATGTTGGTTCTTGTGTGGCAACACCTTCCTTTTATTCTTATTCTCATTACAACAAAGAATAATTGAAAACTCAAGCATACATTCAAAATGATGAGTCACTCATATGAATATTAACTAATCCTTACTTATAAACTAAATCATTTCAAAACATATCCATCTTTGAACCAAGGAAAAACAACATTCAGTTGGGAGAAGCATGTTAGTCAATGACATATGAGGTTATAAAATATGGAATTGAAAAATGATAATGAATAACCCCCCCCCCCCCGCTCAACCCCCCTCCCTCCAACTAGAGGTGTTTTTTTTCTTTTGGAAAATGGGGAAAGCAATGTCACATGGGAAATTTACCAAATACATGTCTCTTAGTATTCAAGGAATCATTGATTAAAATTAGAAAACAACATACTTTCACTACCTGAAAAGTCAGTAAGTTACGCATTTGACATATCTTAGTTGTTATTTTTGGATCATGGATTGTGAAATGAAACAATCTGATTTGTTTCTTTTTTTCTCTTGGTTTCATGAATATAGGATAAAATCTGAATTTGAAACCTTTATACCTTCTTATTTCTAGAACTAAGCCACTTGTGCTGAACTCTGGAGCTGATTTATTGGAAGAGTGTTGCAAGTTTTTGAAACCATATAGTCTTCATTCATATACGTATCATGGCATAATTCTTATCTATATGAATAAATTTGGCTGATGACAAACATAGAAATAAATTGTTAGATTTCCAACCATTAATGGATTTTGTTAACCAACACGAGACTACTCACCATTAATGTCAATGAGAGTCGTGATGCCCGAGTACATGTTAGTAGGTATGAATAAATGAGTTGTAGTCGAGTCACCTAGAAGATTCAGCAGGCTATGCGGAAATCCTCCTTGTGGCGCAGCTACCTCGTCGCAGCTTCCACTTGTGCCATCTTCCAAAACATCGCGTAGGCTTCCTTCTTTGATAAATTTTTCCTCAGTAGAGTAGTTTATAGTCCTACGCTCTCTTTCAACTGCCAGAAGAAGTAAGAATTTCCTATTGTCATGTATTCATTGCGCAGGGGCGGGATCATCCCTGTAAATTTTCAACCTGCTCTCATTAATCCTGCCAGGAAATGCTTCCCCATTCAGCTTCACGAGATGAATTGTGTCACCATCCGAAATATCCTTAATTACATATGGTCCTAGCCAGTGGATCTGAAACTTCCTCAAAATTTTGGTAAACTTGTCCTCATACATCAAAACCAAATTGCCATTCTTGAAAGTGTGCTACTTGATGTGACGATCATGCCAAGCCTTTTCTCTAGCTTTCTACACCTTTCAATGAAAGCCATCCAAAAAGCGGTCTTCCTCTAATGCAAGTAGTTGTGCTAGGCGTTCCTCCATTACGTTACGATCTGCCATCTCAATTACTGTTGCGATCCTTAGGTTGGGCACTATGTATTTTATCAACATTACTGATTCTTGTCCATAAACTAGTCGAAAGGGTGTATGGCCAGTCAATTTCTTATAGGTAGTCCTATATGCGCATAGAATCACTGGTATGTGCACATCCCAATCAGTCCTATTAACATTATAGACCTTTCTAAGGGCATTTTCCAAGATCTTGTTAAGGCTTCAATAGTACCATTCACCTAGGGATGATATGGCGTACTCTTCTGATGGTACATCTGGAACTCTTCGGTTAAAGCTGCAATTGTCTCATTCAAGAAATGTGAACCTCTATCACTCGTCAAAATATTTGGGCATCCAAACCTTGATAGAATAAACTCAAATATGAACTTCACAACAGTGTCAGCGCTACAACCCTTCACAGGTTGTGCCTCGACCCACCTGGTTAAGTACTCCATCACAGTGATAATATAACGTGCTCTCGTATTTTTCCTTGGTGGTTGGATAGGTTCAATGAAGTCAATTTCCCATTTATCAAGTGCTTACAGTGTGACTTGTGGATTAATGGAAGTTCATTCCTTCGCGATGGTCTCCAGGTCCTTTGACACACATCTCACGCACTGCAATATTCCTTGGAATCTTTATGTACCGTCGACCACCATAATCTTTCTTGTAGGATCTTCTGCACAATTGCCTTGCTTGCATAGTGTCCTCCAACGACACCACCATATGCTTTAGCTAGAATAATGTGTCTTTCATATTCATGCACATATCAGTGTAGAACTTCATTTGACCCCATCTTATATAATTTCCATGCAATCAAAGAAAAATCTACAACTCAGACAACTAATTCCTTATTCTGCTATGTCATATAACCTTCAGGAGCTACACCAGTAGATAAAAACTGAAAAATGTCTGCAAAATGCTCATCTGCAATCTTGAAAACAAATATTTGGGTGTCAGGTAATCCTTCATCAATATTTGTAGGCTCTTTTCCAGTATCAATCTGAGAGAGGTGGTTCGGTCCAGCATTCAATCTCACGGGCTTCACTATCACTTCAAAATCATATTCCTAGAAAAGGAGCAACCATCTACAAATCCCCCCCGCAAACGCAGGCTTATTGACTAGGTACTTCAAAGCAGATTGGTTTGTGTACATTTTAAAGTGCGCACCTAGCAGATAATGCCTTAAATTCTATAGTGCATAAACCATGGCCAATCCTTCACACTCTATGGTTGAGTAGTTATTTTTAGCCTTAGATAGTTTTCAACTGGTGAAGGAAATTGAGTGATCAATATCTCCTGCCCCTGGTTGAGTTAAGACAACTCCCAACACTATACAAGACGCATCCACATGCACATGAAATTCCTTCTTCCAATCTGAGAATACTAGGATTGGCGATGTAACCATCTTTTCCTTCAGAGTATCCAAGCTCTTTTGACAATCATTGTCCCAAAAAAACATAACATCCATCTTTAACAACTTCTCCATGGGCGAAGTGATCTGCGTGTATGCCTTAATAAAATTCCTATAGTACAAAGTATGACCCAATGTCGCGTGTAGCTGCTTTACGTTCCTAGGTGGCTCCAGATTGGTAATTATGGCGATCTTAGCAGGGTCTACCATCAATCCCTACTTACAGACAACATGGCATAATAATATTCCATAAGGTACACAAAAAATGCATTTCTTCAAGTTCAATGAGATCTGATACTTCCTACATGTATCCAACATCAGGTGCAGACTAGAGACATGTTTCTTGATCAGCCCAAACACTGTCCAATCATCGAATTGGACTTCCAAAAACTTATGAATGAATTCCTTGAATGCTGCAACCACCAGCCTTGAGAAAATCACTGGACCATTTTTTAGTCCGAAAGGCATGACTGTATATTGGAACGACCCCCATTCTATAGCGAAGGTAATCTTACTTGTATCCTCCAGCGCAATCTTAATTTGGTGTTATCCCAAGAATCCATCTGTAAATGAATAAGCTTCTTGTCCACCAACATTATCGATAACTTCATCTGTAAATGATGTAGGGAATGGATCATGTACACATGCATCATTTAACTTCCGCAGATTTACGTAGATCTTGATATCACCCTTCGTTTTCTTCTGTTGGACCACCATAGGACTGACCCATTCAAACTCTTCTATAGGCTCAATTATTTCAGACGCAATCATCTTATCGAGTTCCTATCTTACCTTTTCCTTGTATTTGGGCTTCAACCGATATAGACACTGCTTAACTGGCTTCGCATTAGGTTTCAAATTGATCTTCATCATACCCAAATCTCATACTATCCCTTTCAGGTCAGAGAACTTAGTTTGAAATAAATCTTGATATTCATGTACTAATTGAACGACCTTATCCACTGTATCTTCATCCCAATAGTTGCCAACGTTCACAAATTTTGGTTATGATTCTGAACCAATGTTTACCTATTTTGTGTGCACTGGTTGTGAAATATCAGGGATCTCCGCATTAGGTCCACCAACTTTGCATCGTCCCTCTGATTCAGGGATATTAATATTCCGCGGATCTTCATCACCTTCTTCCTTCGTGACATTGTAACATTCTAAAATATGTTGTAGTTGCATACTCCAGTCATGCTATACCCATCTATGGGTCTTCAGAAGATTGTTGCTTTAATTTCCTGAAGCGCTTCATCAATGCATTCAAACCCATCTTTGAAACTAAATGTCAGCAAGAAACTTTCCTTTCGCAACTCCGTCTCTAAATACCAGTTTTGTGGGATAACATCAAGGGTATGAATAAAGATATGCAACCACTCAGGTTGAGGTATCTCCCCCCAAACCTCAGTCCATCGAGCCAGATGTTCCTGTAGATCATCCTTCCCTGTGTATTTTCCAGTGAGTCCGGTGTTCGTGTAGCCAAATATTAATTGCATCATTCTACGATATTCCTTCCAGTCAAAAAAATTATCCTTGTGTGTACCCCACCATCTTGCACGCATATCCCTCAATGCTAGATCTAAGGCCTGGAACTGATGTTCCTCTGGTACATCCCTTTCAAAATGGTCAAGAAACATATTTACATCATCCAAGCCATCATAATAGGGTAACTTACATACCTCAGTAGATATACAACATATCGACTTTGTAAGTTGATTACATCACAACGTAGATACCTCATGCAACCAATTTTGCTAGTTTTCTAACTCTTGATCTGAGTCTGATTGGAAAGAACTGTCCTTCTCCCAGCTGATCCTTCCATCCGTAGTGGGATTGATCCAATCTTCATTTTGCACAGTTAACTTATATATGTGCTCAATATATTCCTCTTCATAATAATCACGGTTCGATTCTGTGTATCGTGCACCTTTTGCTAGATCTAATGGGACAATTACTCGAATCTTATTCTTTTCAAATACCATGCTTCGCTTCTTTAAGTTAATGATCACGTTCATGTCAAAGTCCTAATCAATCTTGAACAACATTGCATATGGATTACTATCATCGACTTTCTCAATAACTTTGAAATCTGCCACTCCTCTTGCGCCTTCAATATCTACAATTATTCCATGCAGGTGACCAATTGGAATTATTTTTGGCTGGTTCTCCATGTGCAGTTGAATTGGTGACCATTGTAACTTAGGCCTTCCCATACGTTCCCAAGTTTGCTTCAACATTACGTTAGCATCAGAGTCCAAGTCTAGGATTACCTGGTCCATTTCAAAATCACCAATTTACGCAGTCAACCACATCTCCTTACCAGTTCTCTTCTTGCTTTAGTTCACCTTATTAACTTCGCGTTGTTCCGGTAACGAATTATCCTTGTTGGCACAGTTATCTAACAAATCTTGCAGTCCTTCTACTACCTTCTGATCATGTAATAACTTCGTGTAGGTATGTAGAAATGATTTTAACAACGTAGGATATGAATCTTGTGTCGCAGCATCTTCTTCAGGTTTCTCCTTTCATGGGACTATCGGCATCTGGTTCTGAGACATAGAAGCACCTAGATCCATAAAAATCTCTCTTGCCCCCATGAATTTCTGTTTTTCTCTATGTAAATCAAACCCAACATTCTTCTCACCGGCTTTTCGAAACCATGGTGATTCTGGTTGTTTGCCTTCGACCTTGTCTTCACCAGTGGCTACACCGCTTCGCGTGACTATGTTGATATTGGGATCGTCTTCACATAGGTTAGATCTCATCATTTGAATGTTCCGTGTCGGATGTTAGTTCTTCTTCTCCTGCATCTTGGTTATTAAGACTAGGTAATCTTCTATAACATTATCAAATTGACGACAATACTGACAAGAAGGGTGCGTTGGATTCTAACAGTTGCACACAAAGTGTCTTAGTTCTCCACAGTTGTAACAAATAATCTAGCCCCGACATCTTCCAGCTCCTCCTCCTCCTCCTCCTCTTTCTCATTCTTGCAATCCTCAGCGAGCTGTAGGTGAGCCTTGATCGTTTTGCGTGCGGTTTTCAGCCTGCATTCTATACAATGAAGTCCTATCCATCATTAGTTCATAGCTTTTATAATTCCTTTAATCATGACCAATTCATTTACAAAAGTTACAAAAAAGTTGCTTTGGAGATTGTACAAACTTCTGTAATAGGGAAAATTATCTATCGAATGATGTCTTGGTACTTGGCAGATGATACACTAGACACTTTGATGAGTCTCATAAATGGGTAAAACTATGGGCTCATTTTACCTCCTAAACTAGTCAAATAAACCATTCTCTTAGCTTATTGTATGATTTTCTGAATATATTTATGCTTATAAGGTGAGTTGAGTTAGTTATTATGCCATGTGGTCTAACATGTATTTAATGCAAATTATTGATGGATTTTGAGGTCAAAATCAAGGATCTAGTGGTCAAACTGCAAAAATAACTTGAATTAGACAGAGGAGAGGACTTATAGGAGGGAATCCCCCTCATTTATTGCTCCTCACTTCGAATTCCCCTTCATTCAGCTCGGAGTACAAGCAGCCGAATCATGCACTAGAAAGCAGCCGAGCAAGTGGAAGATGATTGATAGTTATCTCGAGTTTTGGGAGCCAAGCCTCCCTGATTTTAAGGAATATGTTGGTAGCTTCATATGGATAAGTAGAGAGGCCTAGGGCCTCACTAGGTTTGACTTTTTTTTTGCTTGTGTAAACTCTGCTTAAATTTCGAGCTTACTATTTTATGACAGTTTTATGTAATCTTGCTATTTTTTGATAATGAAGATGGAATCCTTTTGAGCTAGCACTGAGTACCTCAGAGGCTGAAGCTCTGGTTAGGGCCCAATCCAAGTAGCCAAGCTTCTCTTTACTTGTATTTTCATGCTTTCACCTCAGTTGTAGATTAGTTTGTTGTTAGATGTATTTCTCTTATGGTTAAGAATAGGTTGCTTTTGATGATTTAGTTAGCTTGCTTCCACATTTGTGCTTTTTGTAGAGTTAAATCAGTGATCAGAGAAGATTCAAAAGCAGCAACAGTGCCTTGGCCTCTCTTCCTCCCTCTGGGACCATGATTTGAGGCAAAGACTCTCTTGCTGCCCCCAAAACACAGATTTTCCTCATTCCTAGGACTTCTAGTGTTTGCAGCTCTCTTGTAAGTTGATAGTCCAGTTTGCATTTCTTTATATCTTCTTTATCATGTTCACTTTCTAATTTGCAATAGTACTTTTGCATTCTTTCCTTTCTTACAACATTTCCCGGCATTTCCTTCTATACATCATAGTTTAGGCCGTTTTAATGCAAAATTCTGTTTTTCCTAAGATGCAATCATTTCATTGGTTGCTTGATTTTCTTGGTTGACTGTCAGTTTCTATACAATAGATCTCTTCTAGCAGTAGGCCAGATTACCAGCAATCACACCCTCCATCTGATCCATGCCCTATAGGTCTCCCAAACCTCACCTCAATTCTGCCCTAGTTTCCTTCATTTTTCATAGAACTTCTTCCTCTCTCCTTGAGCAAACCCAATCATATTTCTCTCTCCTGGTGATTCATGGTAGACCTTAGGCATCCTAACACCTCATTCCAACCTTCATCCACCTTTTCCACCCACTCTCACACCCTCAAAACAACGAAAATTGCTCTTGGCCTCCTCCTGTAGGCCTACTGTAGTTTCCCTGTTTTCCTCCTATAGTTTTCCTGTGTCCTCCTGTAGTTTTTCTTGTAGACTTTTTTTTGAAGGTCAAGTGTGGGAAAAGCCTCTAGAAGGCCACCTAAGACCTCCCAAGACCCATCCACACCATCCTACATCCTCCCAAGCTCCAAAACCGCCAACAGTTCACTGCTACACTCACACACAATAAATTAGATGCATGTTAAATTCACATAAAAACACATAAAAATCCAAAAATATGTTTTTTGTTTATTTACTTCTAGAAATAGCATGGTTAGATGTTGTTTACTTCCTTGAGTAGGTAATGGCATTTCTTTCATGGTTTTCATAGTGTTTTTGGCAAAAGTAGAATTAGCTTGTTAATTAGGGTTTACTAGGTTTTGCTTTGCCTTCCAGTCTTTCTCCTTTCTGCAGTTAGAATAACATCTGTAGAGTAATCTTTCTTTCCTTTCATCACACATGGAGCTTCTTTTGAAATCTATAGAGGTTGGCTTGAACTCCTAATGATCTCACATCCGCTGACCAGTGACAACATGCAGTGAGAACTAGTACTTGTGCATATAGCACCGACGCTTCCAAGTTTGTTACGAACTACCAGGTTGATAAAAGTAAAGTTGGTAGCCTAGGAGTTGCAACATTCTTGCTGCAATACTGGCGCTCACCACACTTGCATCGATACTTGATCCAGCAGAAGATTCTGGGTTTAATGGGTTAGGACCTCCCACATCTATATAATCTACAGGGCACTAATCATTATGATGACCTTCAACCTTGCAATTTGTGCGCCAAACTTCAGAATGTGTCTCTGAATTAACCTCCTTCCCTTATTCAGATCCTGTAACTCCATATGCAGGCTTGCTAACTGCGACTGGATTTGTTGAACTCCTATATTCTTATCCTGGATTGGCGAAGATTCTAGCTTCATCGCGATTTCCAACTCTTTGGCCTGAGACCCAATCTTCTGCTGAGATAACAATAATCTTAAGTGAGGTAATAATGAAGCTATATACCAATCCCTATGTTTTTCATCTTAAATCTAAAGGTTAGTTTATCTCAGTAAGCACTTCAATCACTGATCTATATCCCACACAAACTCATTAATCCTTTTCTTGATCTCCTTGATTTCGGTCACACACTGAGCTTGCGACTTCGACTTCCTAAATTTCACATTCAACGCATCCATTGTGTTAGCCAATGAAGCAGTTGGATGAGTCGTGTTGTATCTGATGTACCAGGTAAGCACTTTATCCTGTAGCGTTGTAACTAGTTGCGCTTTCTTCATGCCATCATCATTGATCTGCTGCACTTTCCACACAGACTCTGCGATGAACTAAAACTGATCGGGATCCTTTGATCCCTGACCTATGAATATAGGAATTTTCATTGTATTCACCATACTGAATAGCGTAGGTGGAGGTGGAGGTGTAGGTATAGGTGTATGAGGTGGAGTGGATGGATGTGGAATTCAATAAATACCCTGACCTACTATCTGCACCGCACCTTTGGGCATACTAGGGCTACTTCTTTCTTCTTCACTTTCATACTCTCCCAATAAAGGACTATATTCAATTTCGTCGAATTTGCCTAGATCTACTCTGAATCGCTTTCCACTTCGCATAGATCCAATCTGGCCCTTCTTAAACATTAAGGTAAAGGAATAATCCTTTTTTCACACAAAATCATTTTAATCTAGGATTTTAGCGATTTCAGGTACTTACCTCTCCAACCTTTGAGGAATCATCGTCTAGCTTCGTTATAAGACATAGATGTACCTATTGAAAATTTAGTGATGAAATTGCCCAAGATACTATCAATCCAGTAATCAACAACCCTTGTAACCTTATAATCGGATCCTTAAAGACGTTTGACTAATTCTGGAGTCCACACAATAGGATCATCATGCTTCAAAGTAGGTTCAATATCCACTAATTTAGATAGCCACTCGTGTAATTTGCAAGGGAAATAAAACTTCATGTACTTCTATGTAGAGATACCTTTGTAATCACTTTTTTTTTAACAAGCGAAGATTCTGATTCTCCCGAGCTACAAACTCGTGCAACTTCTGATCTATCCACTTCTCGATTTCCTTCTTAGTTGGTATCCACTTATGCCACGTCACACATCCCTCAAATAGATCTCGGTCCCAAAAACAGAACAATTTGTTGGTTTGAGGGGGCTTGGACCTAGGTTTAGAGTTAGTTGCGCTAACCAACAAAACCCTACACTATCAACCTTCCGACAACAACCCGTTTAGTGCATGTTGCAATCTCACCTGAAGCAGTATTAGGGGATGCTATAATTAGGTTTCTGCATCCAGAAGGCTATGTGACATGGGGTTAGGGTGTATCTTTAGTTTTAGGCTTGATCTAACCTTCGCGGAACCTTATCCATGAAAGCCCCGAACTTAAAGTGATTTTAAGTTAGATAGAGTTATGAACTTTGCGTAAATGTCTAGTCATGTATAAAATAATGTATAAAAGTAGATCCAGATCTTCATAGAGAAATTAAGACAAAAGTACATATAAATGGCATTCAATTGCGTGTAAATACAGAAAACGCACAAGTATATAAATTAGACACAAAATTGCTGCAAATATTCTTTATTACTTCAGATCTTCCTTATACAAACTTCCTAGATCCTACGCACACAATTGTAGGGGCCTGCGCACTCAGCTGAAGACTTACCAAGGTCTTCATGCACTCAACTGCAGGAGCCTTCCCCTTCGCAAAAAATTCAGAAAGATCGTACCTTTACAGACTCAAAATGTATCGAATTTGACTTATCTCTCTAGACTTGCTAAGGAACCCTTTTATATACTTTATCCCATTACAATACCATGGTCTGCAAACCATCGATGGATCTCAAAACAATACAAAAACTAAGGAGCCTCGACCTTCCTAAAGCCCCTTGACTCCTAGTGACCTATGCTACTTGCGCTCCGCTCCTCAAAATGTGGAGACTACAATATCTTATCAAAACGTGACCCAGGGGACCCTGTCCCAACACGATGGCATGTATCTAACCTTCACATTTTGGAAGAAGAAGAAGGAACCATGGAGAACCAAGTAGATATGGGTACACAATTTCAACATAGTAATCATGCAGAAGGGAGTGTTGCAGATCACCCTGGAATTGCAACCCATATTCAAAAGGGTAATGACTTAGTAGACATCCAAGCATCATAGCAACGTAAAGAGGAAACGTATAATGAAAATGGCATGGTGGGCACAAAGAGAACACATGTATCTGAGAGCTCAAACTTAGACAAAGAAGTCCCTTTGCAGACAACTGGAAATAATTTGGCAATTGTACTCGTTTCTCCCAACCATGGGGGTTGGCAAAAGGTTCAGAGAAAGAACGACAAAAACTAGAAGTAAGTGATTTTTATCACACTTAACTTTGACATATTTTATGTAATTATTTTCCTAAAATTTTATTCTTTATACAAGGAGAGACTTATTTAACCCAATGAAAATATAATTTTATTCTTTGTTTCAAATTAAATAAATTATAGTTTTATTATTATTATTATTTAAATATTAATACTTATGTTAATAAATAAATATTTTCATTGAAATATATAATCTTGTATGTTATTTATTACTATACAAAATAATAAACAGTGAAATAATTAACATGTACTCCACTATCAAATATATATTTGCAATGACAAGCCACGTTGTTTTGATTCAAACAATTATGGATGCGATGATTCTAGAAAAAAAATCTACAACAGAATATCAAACAAGTTATTCCATAAACAATTGTGCCATGAATATTTTTTAAATTATCCTTTCTAATGATGGTTTATAAATGACATATATATACAAGTTATTTTTATAATATATACATTTTTTTATTAATTATATTTAAATGTTATTATAGTAATTAGTATATTTTTATAAATTAAATGGTCCATAAATATTAATAAACAATCTATAATAAATATCAAAATACTTACCTCTATCCTATATCTCAAATTGCTAATATTAAAAAAATCATATGAAACGAATGATATTTTAACGTTCACGAGACTAAAAATAGTCTATGGGACCATTAGTTCCCTGCTTTTCACTTTTTGCAGTTCAATCTTTTTCTTATTCAAATTGATGATGAGCAGGTCCAACCTTCCAACAATCCCCTCCTTGAAAATACAATGCCAAGAAAATGATGCTAACATATTCCCATAACTTTCTCTGATGTCTTTGAACACATCACATTCCAAAATGAATTTTTTTTGGATTCCACTGCCTAGATCTTCAAAATGTACACACTCGTTGTTCCCAAGTTTCTTTAGGCCTCTTCCACTGTCCTATTTCAATTGAAGTTGATGTGAGTTGGTTCTTAATTCTTTGCCTCCATTGAATGCTAACTCCAATGTACTCTTTTTTTGGAGATCACACCTAGGGTTGAATTCCTCACTGTAGTTCTTCTTCTTTCCACCCAACTCTTTTCCTCGTACTCGTTTACCAAACTATTTGTGGGACAAACATTGAGGTAGATGTTCAAATTTTGCATCCATGTGTAGTTTTGTCTCATCCATGTTTTCTTTCTTTCACTCATGCCTTCATTGAAGATAAGATTAGGCCATCTACCTACTCCCATTTTTTAGATATCTTATGTGCTACACCATAGTAATTGCTTCGATGAGAGTTGCTCCTATTTCACTCAACATTATCTCATAAGGTACTGAACTTTTTACTTTGAACTTGCTCATGATCAAGCGTTTCTGGATTTCCTCAATTTGTTTCCATCTTGAGGCGGGGGTGATGCTAGCACACAATTCACACCCATTTAACATCACTGGACAAACTAGGAGAGAAAAAAGCACTTTTACTCTGCCTCTCTACATTTGTTTTGAAGAGCATATAATGCTTTCCACCTTCCTAAAATTCTCTTTTTTTTTGCAGTCATCCTAATTAAGCTTGTAGTTGAAATCTATCCTGAGGTACTTGTACTTATTTACTTCTTCAAGAATGTTGCCTTTAAAGAAGAACCTATGTTGGTTGTGCTTCCTTTTATTAGAGAAAATCATTATTTAAAATTAACTAAATTATACAATTTAAATATCATATTATTATTTAATTTATTTTTAGTATTTTATTTTATACTTATTTATTTATTATATTTTATTTATTAATTATTTGAATTAGACTAATTATATTAAACAAAAATATGGTACAAGATGATACAATCAAGAGAGACAAAAACCGGCAATCGGAAATGATAGGACTATCAACCTCGGTTCCGGAGAAGGAGTGAAACAAGCTAGAAGCTACAACATATGGTTGGAAGCAAAAAGACTCACTTCTACCCAGAATGGGCAGACGCCTCAACCCAAAGCTTTTTCCCTTTCCTTTTTTTGACTTCGACCCAACCATCCTGGGGTGAATGAGCCATAACAACTTGAAGATTGGGGATCTCCACCAGCGGGCTCTCCTTTTCTGAATCAAAGGAGGAGGTCAAATGGACGCGTTTCTGGGCGATGACTGTATCGGAGAAATGCGTCGGACCATCGGTGGAAGGGACCACTGAATGAGGGGCTTGATCCAAATCTGTATCGCTACCTTCATCTTCAGAGCTAAAGGAATCAGAATCCACGACTGGAGGTGGACAACAAGGAGCCCATCGTTTGCACTTAGGCTTGGAGAGGTTATCCTTATTCTTTTTTGCTAAGAGAGAGGTGCAGGTGTTCTGCAGATGCCCTGATTGGTGGCAATGGCGGCAACAGAATGCAGTATTTTCGTAATCCAGTGTCTGGGTCCAGACATATTCGTTTATCTTGATATTGATTTGTTCTGGAAGTCCTTTGCTCAAATCTAACTCCGCACATATTTTGGTGTATGTGTAGAGACCTTTATGTTCCTGCTAGAAATCCCCCATAACGAAACTGCCCAAGGTGTTGCCTATGGCTTCAAAGACAACACCATGCCATAAGTGGGTAGGTAAGTTTGGAAGCCTGATCCATACAGGTGTCTTGGTAATGACAGCAGTTGCTGGATCAAAATCTGGGAACCAAGGAGTCAGGAAGAGCCTTGCAGTTCCCATAAACCAAAGGCCCTCTTCTAAAGCCTTTTCATAATGCTTACTGTCATAAAATAGAACAATGAAGTATCCTTTTGAACAGAAACTGATCTTGCAATGATGAGTCCAGTTTGCATGGATCCATGCATATAGATCCTGAGATCACGACCACAGTCCACTAAATCTGCAAATGATGGCTCTTTCTGCAAATTCTTGGAGCAAGTTTGCAGGACCTTCATTGGTGATTTCAATAGAGGGAACTTCCTCTATCTTGTCAACCAAAAAAGGCTTAGGTTTAAGACCTACCGGGGTTTTGGGATTCTCAGAGTGTACTGCATCTTTGTAAGAGAAAGGAGGAGCAGAGGATGACTGTCCCGCTGCACCTCCTCTCAAACGAAGGGATAACACCAAAGAGTTGTTTCTGGTAATGCTGTAAGAAGAGAGGGGAAGAAGGTCTTCAAGTTGTTTACCTTGAAAGAGAAGTCTCTGAAGGCCTGAAGGGATCCCAATTCGCCGATCTAGATCCAGCTTGAGATCCAACACCAAATCTGAAGAACTGACCCATTGCAGGATGGTTCTGCCTAAAGGTAGATAAATTTGGATCTGAAAGGAGTCAAAGAAGTGCTTAGACACAGTGCCAGGGCCTCTTGTGCGTCCGAGAGCAGATCTGCCATGGCGATGATAGGGAGGGGATTTCTCCGGAGAACTAGATCTTGAATTCACCAGATCTGACCCTAAGATTCTACTATGAGCCGTTTGCTTACCTCTAGACAACTTATGCAGTGATTGGGCTTCCAGATCTGGCCAACATGGGGGTCGAACTTCAGTATGGGGGTCTAAATCGAAGAGTCCAGGCCTCGATCTATGCAACATACCCCGGATCAAGGCATAAGTTGCCCAATCGGGGCTCATCAGCGGCCTCTCGAACAGGTAGAAAATAAGATCTTCATTGTAGAGGTGCCTAATCCACGAGCATTTCTGAAGCAAAGCCGCCCCTTTTAATACGAGCGACAGAATCTCAGTTATATTCATCGCCTGTATAAACTCGATATGCAGCAGATCCAGCCGGATTCGCTCCTCTGAGTTTCTAATAAACCCTAACGACAACGAATAACCTAAAACCCCTACTCTCGTCGGTGCAAAGAAGACCTGTGCGAATCCTTCGAAATCAGTCTTCTGGCCTATGGTATCATCGTGGGCTTGGCATACATGGGTAAGACGAAGAGCCATTGCCGTCGCAGGAGCTTTTTCCTCAGTCTTCTTCGCTCCCCCTTTCCTTCCTTGTTTTTTTCAACTGTTCAAAACTATTATTATTATATGATAAAAAAATTAATATATAAGTTAAAATAAAATTATTTAAAAATAAAATAAAAATTAACAAGATTCTTAACCATGCAAATTCTTAATTTATAAATAGGCTTTGTTATAAAACTATGGTCTAATACTAAGTTCATCAACACTATGTGTTCAAAAAACCATAACTCATTTCTTATGATACATGTTGATATGAATTTTTTTAATTAACGAATCTAATTAAAATGACAAAAATGACATAACTACTTTAAAAATAAATCTAAGCATTTGATTTATATATACTATTAAAAATATCCTCTCGAAGTTAAATCCCTACCATTCACCTAATAATTATTGATATTTTTAAATCCAAAGGAATCAACAAATAGGTTGGTCTTGTTTTCACACATAGTGAATTCTAATGACTACCACTATAGCTTCTAAATGCTTATGTATGCCCCTTCCATTAGATGAATTGAAAAATTTAAACCTAAAAACCTCTTCACAAATAACACTTTATTTTCACCATTATCCCCCTAAAAATTTATTAATAATTAAATTAAAATAATAAAACTTTATTCCGAAATCAAAATGCTTGTCGATTTAAATATAGAGCTTTATTATTATTTTTTAATAATACAATTTTAAAATTTCCCGTAATGAACCTATGATTCAACGAAATATAACTTTTATTATACCAAAAATATAATCGGTCAAATTAGGGGTCAGGGGCTTCCTTCGTGACGAGGTTAAGCGAAGTGGGTTTATTTTCGCGGCAGGTAGTGTGATCTATATCCTTCCTACGTGCATAAACAATATGAGCCCCTTGGTCTAATTGAACGTTGAGACTATTGCGGGGTCAAGTTCAGATGGGGGTTTTCAAATCCAGAATAGCATAATAAGTTTATTAAATTGTTATGAGCTATTCTGAATATGAATTAAGTCTATTAAATTGTTGTTATTAGTATTCATGGTTAACCATCCATCATTTATTTATTTTCGGTTTTTTTGGAAAATGGTTAATCCAAATATGCAGTTAAAAAACCATTTTAACTGCAACAAATCAAGATTTAACCTCAATTTCTTTCGACGGATTCCGTCACCAGAATCTTTAAAAAAAATAGCATTATAGACAACTCCGTTTTCAAATCCATAATAACATAGTTAGCCTAATAAGTTTATTAAATTGTTATTGGCTATTCTGAATATGAATTAAGTTTATTAAATTGTTATTAGTATTCATTGTTAACCATCAATCATTTATTCATTCCCGGTTTTTTTTGGACAAATTGTTAAGACCATGCCCTTCACGGCATACAAAACACTACAAGTTTGGCAAATTTAGTGACTTTCTCCCCTCTCATCTAAAACTTTAAATTTTTTAAATTTATATTACAAATTAAGATATAACTTTACCATACCTATATATATTATAATATAATTATAATTTTTGCAACTACCTCCATATAATAATTTTAAATTTTTCACATCTAAATATTAAACCATACAATATTAAAGTAAATTAATATATTCATCGCAAATATATATACAAAAATTTAGCTTTTTATTTTTCAAATGTGTTTAAACATATTTTAATCATGATTTTTTTTTTTTTAAATAACTTAATATTTTTAAACACCATATTATTCGTATTTTTTAACATATAACAAAATTATCAATAAAACTAAATATATTAAAAATAAATAAAATAATTTTATTAATAAAACATTATTCTTCCCTTTTTCTTTATTTTCAATTAAATACAGAATATTTTATAAAATGAAATAAAATTTTGTTCACTCCCTTTTTCTTTAGAAAGTTTTACCGCTCTCTCTCCCTTTTTCTTTAGAAAGTTTTTCTGCTCTTACTATTTTTCTTTGACACCTAATATTCCCACTATACCATGTTATCCATACTAATTTTTTTTAATTTTTAGAATTTTTGATAAAATTCAAATATTAAAAATTAATTAAATAATTTTATTATTTTTAATGATGTTACCTGCTTAAGTTTTTCTTTTTTCAACCAAGTTTTTATCAATTTAAATATATAAAAATGTAAATACTAGCAATTGTCCCAAAAGGTACAAAGAGAGGCCGATAGGATTATTAAAAGGAAGAAACCTCTATAGATAGGCAAGCATATATAAAGCTCACTAGTGACCGAAGGCACTAACCAGGATAACCATCATGTACCAACAGATTTGATATTAAAAGAACAAAACCAAAACCAAACTATTGATATTTAAATAAAAAGTAAATTACAGTGTTTTACATGGTAATTGAAAAGCAGCGAAATTTGTGATTTGCAAATATTAAAACAAATCACTTACATTGGTGGTTGACACTACAACTAAAACATTAACTAATTGTAAGATGCTTTTCCAAAACATTATTGTTATTATTTTTAATAAAATTCATTTAATAAAATAATTTATTTAATTATAGAAATTTAAATTATTAAAATTTTGAAACTCATTTTGAAAAGGAAACTTTGCCTCGTCTATAGATGAACCAAAACATAGTCTTGTGCAATTGGATCAGAAAGGGTTCATAGAAGTCTATTTAAAGAGCAATTGGCTAGTCTCTAGCATGGTTCACGGGAGCATCAATCCACTCACTTTTCTTTCCTGACATCTACATAATATGATGCATTGGGGACTAAATTGCACCTGCAGATGATATTTGATAATATTCTTTATTACCTTTTTTCTGAAGGGAATTTTTCGTCTGCAATCCTTCTTGATGTGCTACTGTTACATTTTTAATTAGTTGAATCTCCACATTACCACACATTGCAAGAACCCTAGTAAATTTATTAAATGGTTGAGGCAAGATACAAATAATAGAATTACCTCTCCTCCTTTTAGCAACAATCCCAGGTGTAAGGATAACAATGTCCTCAGCAAACATGGTATTGGAGTTTGGAGTGTGGAAGCTTAGTTTCATTAGAGAATGTTCCTTGTTATTTTGTCAAAACATCAATGAAATAGGAACATTTCCCAGCCAATCCTAATACATCCTACACATTAAGAGATGTGGGTCAATCGAGGCATTTGCCATGTATTTCGCTCACTTACTGGACTCCTTATGGCTTTGTAATAATATATGATATATTAACTATTCTGTGAACAATGTACAATTTTTCTTTAATATGCTATATTCGGGTGTACTCACTGTGCTTGTGCATTTCTGCACATTTTAGGGATGTTGAATAGCAGCCATTGCATATAGCGAACACGCTATTCAAACACCATGTATAGCTATTGAATCTAAAAGTTGACACATTCCTTCAGTCCAGGCATATAAAAGAACTATATGGGGCCAAGCTAATGTTTGTAATAAGAGCTATCTGGGTCCTCCCTCTTGTCAGAAACATGACCCTGAAAACAGCAGCGAGACCATAACAATAATCAGATTCCATCAGTCACACGACAGTGGCCAGATTGCAGACTATCATGGGTAGTTTCTATTTATTTGCAGCCTGACCAACCCATCTAAATGCAGCGATCTGGAAAAGAGGAGTAATTCAATTCCCATTTTCTTGCTGTACAAAGTTAACAAGAGGCAAATGGAGTATGATGTGAAAGGGGAAAGGATGTGGGCAGTTTCAATAGAATTTTAGCCTTACCAACTTATGTAATTTCATGCACTGAAACGAAGGGATTTCAATGACCTCGCCTCCTACCTATCCTTAGGTGTGGACAATGAAAGTTTGCTCTAAAAATGTGTGCTCACACCATGTTTTGTCTATTGGTATTGTTAGTATGTTAGTTTCTTATGCACCACACATGCAGAATTCAGAGTAGAATGACATATGTTGAAGAGAAATAGGGAGGAGCCTCAGCCCAATAAATAGATAGATCATGAGAACTTGCCCCTACTACGGACTGTGTTCTCCTTGGAAACCAGCAGATGTTGATGTTGGAGACATGTTCACCATAAAGGAAATTAGGGGTGAGTGCTTAACAATTGCGCTGACACAACATGTGTTAAGTGAGGATGATCAAAAAACCATAAGCAGCAAGTGCTGAACTCCCCATGCACAATGAGACAATGGGTGCATAGTAAACAGTTTGTATACCTAGAAGTGCACACCTTATGCATGCCAGTTGTTTGAAAACATGCCCCAAAGAGACGTGGTATCATGGAATGTGATAATAGGTCGCACATTGACAAGGAAGAATTATAGAACGTCTTGGACTTTCTGTCAAATGAGATTGGACGGTGTGAAACCTGATTCTATCACCATCGCAAATGCTGTAACAGGATGTGCCCGGACAGGGGCTTTGAAACAGGGAAAGGAGGTCCATTGTTACCTGATCATAAGTGGATTTAGTTGTATGTTTTTTGTGGAGAATGCACTTATTGATATGTATGCAAAATGTGGGAGTGTAGAAGATGCAACCCATGTATTTAACAGAGTGTCGCAGAAAACTATAATCTCGTGGAACACAATGATTGGAGCGTATGGAATGCATGGTTTTGGTGAAGCTGCCCTCAGGCTCTTTTATGAAATGCAACACAACATTGTAAACCCAGACTACATTACTTTCATTGGTGTCCTGTCTGCTTGCAGCCATGCAGCCCTAGCAAAGCAGGGTTTAGAAATTTTCTATTGCATGAGTAAACAATATTGCATCACTTCTACAGTGGAACACTATGCGTGCATAGTTGATCTTCTTGGACGGGCTGGGCAACTTGATGATGCACAACATATGATTGATAAGATGCCGGTGGAACCTGATGCCAGTGTGTGGGGAGCCTTGCTTGGTGCCTGCAGAATTTATCATAATATAGAGCTAGGAAAATATGCGGCTGAGCACCTATTTGAGTTAGAACCTGAAAATACAGGAAATTATGCACTTCTTGCAAACATCTATGCTGCAACTGGCAATTGGTACTTTGCAACAAATATAAGAAACATTATGAAAAGTAAAGGGTTGAAAAAGAGTCCAGGACGCAGCTGGATTGAAGTCAAGAATAAAGTTCATGTATTCCTTGTGGGAGACCAACGACACCCACAATCAAAGGAAATCTATGCAGCTCTAAAGAGTCTCACTATGCAGATGGAGGCTGTAGGATACACACCTGACACTAACTTTGTCCTGTTTGATGTCGAAAATGAGGACAAGGACCAAAATCTTCTTGCCCATAGTGAAAAGCTAGCCATTGTTTTTGGGCTTATGAACACATCTTGTGGGACACCTATCCGTATTAGTAAAAACCTTCGTGTTTGAGGCGACTGCCACAATGCTACCAAGATCATTTCTAGGATTGTCACGAGGGAAATTATCGTTAGGTACGCACACCGATTCCATTATTTCAAAGATGGAGTTTGCTCTTGTGGAGATTATTGGTGATAATTATTCAAGAATAAAAAACAAGAAACATAACCTTACATAGACACTCTTTTATGGAAAACACTTCCCTCTCTTACATAGACACTCTTTTATGGAAAACACTTCCCTCTAATATCTGGATACAACAAGTTGGTTTTGTTAGCAACCCTATAAACTTTGACATCGATTGCTTTTGTAACGACTAACTTAGAACATGTTTCGAAACTTTTACCGATTCTTATATAAAAGCACAAATACTCACTTCATAATATTAGATGGGCACCTATGGAAGCCCTAAAATCTGCAGGGTTGGCCAGTGAGACAAACAAATCGAGTCACAGAGTCGAATCCTCGAAAGTCGTATTCAATAGGTTTCGTTTGTAGATTATGATATGTAGTCGATTCCATCCTGTTGAAAATTCAATTGCAACTCTTAAAAACAGACATGGGAATAGGCACATTAATAAAAATAACATTAGTTAATGTTAAAATCCATGGTAGCAAATAATGGTTAAACCAAAAGTTAATTGGAACATTTAGATAGTATTGTGCAATAGCTTGAATCTAATGAATAATTATTGTCAAAGTAATGTTAGCCTAAAGAATGCAAGATGCTCAAGAAGATAAAGAATTTGACCTAAAAGTTTCTTCAAGAATTGCAAGAGTTCAAGTAGAATTTTGACGTAAGCGTGTTCAACTTGAATAGGTGGGAAATGTCAGATAGTATGCTTAAAAAGGCAACAATTGCATATTCTGCATTCTAATGATTTTGAAATAACGCAATTCAAAAGGAAGCCAGAGTAAGCATTGGTGGCAATTTTGAGTTTTGGTGAAATAGGCACCCTCGAAATGTAGTGATAGAGATAGCCAAGGGTGTACTACAGCAAAATTTTTTCTCATTCAGATTTTTTTGCCTAATTGATGGTGGAAGGTGACTTGATAATTTAAAATCTTAATTTTTAAAAGCCTCAAAAATGCAATATAAAAAACGAAAAGAAAAGAAAAACATATGGTTTACATATCTTGATAGCCATCGACGGAGGCAAATCTGGGATTGGAACTGACCCGCACAAATTCTCCATCCAAGCGAAAGATGTTGATAGCCAGCGACGGGGGCAAATCTGGGAGTGGAACCGACCCACACAAATTCTCCATCCAAGCATTTCTAAAATGGATTATTAACATTTTAAACATATAATTTAAATAAATGCTAAAAAGGAATTGTATGCGAGAAAATGAGAGAGGCTTACAGTGAGATTTCCAAGGACGGACAAGTCTGTGTGTGGCGGAGTTTCTTGTTCGGCCGGTGCGAAATTACTGGCGAGGTAGTGCAGAGGTTTGGCGGAACCCGCGTGGTGTGCCATGTGATGGTAAGCGCGAAACCAACGGGCATGCATGCAGCCTAGGCAGTAAACTCCGAGCATTGTGCCATAAACTTGGCGCAGGGATGTGAAGTGGATAGGTAGTCTTACTAAATCTGTTATTCCTTTGGTGTATCTTTGAACCTTTAGGAGCAATTTCTAGTTTAATATTATTCGTAATTTTCTTGCTTGGTCATGCTCTCCCTTACTCTCGCTAGTCTAAAAAGTTTGTGTTTGCTTATTGTACTATTTAAGAAAGGACCGGTGACACTTTAAAGAGAACAGAAAGCAATGTCCAAAACAAACATTCATTAACATCCTTCCACCACTTTTAAATATTGTACACTTCAACAATGTGCAAGTCTAATTTTAATGTGTTGTCTTCTTAAATATTTTTCCCACAACGATTTATGTCAAATTCCCACATCGATTTATCATCTTTTTTATGACTAAAATATAGTCAGACTTATTTGTGTGATTGGATAGTTAAAAACAAGATAAATAATTGATTTTGTTAATGAGAATTTGAATGGCACCCACACATAATTTATTTAAAAATGCTCTCCGTATGGTATGATATGATAGTTAAAAGCAAGGTACACAATTGATTAAATTTAAAATATGGAAGTATTATTTAAATTATATTTTAAACAATTTCACTAAATTGTCTTATTAAATGATACATTTCATTTTGAGAAATATAGAAATTATAAAAAAAATGTAATAGTTTTTTTTCTCGGTAAAAAAGTCTAAGTTCTATTATATTTACAGAAAAGAAATTTTACAGTCATGAAAACATGCCAATCAGGGTCAGCGATTGCACCCCGGACTTCTAAGGATGGAGAGCTCCCTCGCAGGGGCAGCTTCAGCTGATAACCTATTACATTTTCCAAAATTGACCTCATCTTTCCAGAGAGGCCTAACAGACAAGAGCTAGAGCCACAGATACAAAATTGACACTTGACCGCCCACGCAGGGGCGTCTTACTAATGTTAACTGAGGATAATGGCTATCAGACAGCCATATCTGAACCAACAAGGACTTTGCCGCATAGAGAGAAGACCGCAGACCTTTCAAAAAAGAACAAGACAGAGACAGAGCTGTATGCTGCCGGATTACATAACTATTGATCAAAATTGATTTACCCGATTTTGCATCAGTTCTGGGATGGTGGTTGGGAAGCTGCCAGATGTGCCTTCGCCTCCTCGCAGAGACTTTTGTCTTCCACAATGTGTGCCCATCCATGCCCTTCTTCAACTCCCTCCCATAGTGCCTTCCACGATTCCTCAGTGAATCCAGGAGGAGCAGGCCCCAAAGATGGCGAGGGATGATGCAGAGGTTCCTTCCCTTTGTCGTCGACTGCCAGCATTGGTTGCGCCGCTGATGCGTCCCCGTCCTCTTCGCTTTGTGGCAATGGTGGTGGCGCCACCGGGACTTCCTCCTCCTCTGGCAATTTAGTGAATAAGATTGAGATGTGAGCATTGATGCCCACATTCTCCTCCGAGCTGCCCAGGGTGAAAATGACGGAGCCGAAGGCCGGGAGCCCCTTCTCTCCCTCATTCGCTCGACCAACCTCCAAGAATTGACTGCCCTGTAATGGTGTTTCCTTTGCCCTCCGATGGCAGTAGCAACAGCAGCAGTGATGATGCTGCTCCTCCGCCGGTCGTCGAGAGGAGGACCCTCTGCCTGACCCTCTCCTGCACGACTGTCTCTCTCGACGTCTCGCCATAGTGCGTCGTTCCTGGTCCTTTGCCAATTGAGAATTGAAACCACAATGCCCAGAGGGGGAATTCGACGTCTGGCCAACCTCCGGATCCCAGACCCCTGACGGATTATACCGGCGCTCACCCACAGAATACCGTCCTCTGCAGGAGTTGCAGAAGGTCTCCCCTGACCAGGCGGATCCAAAATAACAGAATTTCCCCCTACTCGAATTCCTCTGCCTCTGCAAAATTCCCTGCTCACTCTTGTTGTGAATTGGCCACCCGCCATCCTGCTTATGAATGCACATTCTGAGACCTCAATTCGAGCTTGCCTTAATGGCTCTCTGCACCTTCTATCTGCCACTGTACTCGGCATTGAATGCCTGTAACTCCGTCCCTTCTTCTTTATTCCTTGGCGTCTCATTACTCACCCCTCTGTCGATGGCACGAGTCATCACATGCTATGCATGTGTCTCGTTTGCCTGAGACGTGCCTCCACCCGCATCCGGGAAAAAAAAAAAAAAAATAATTATAATAATAGATAATTAAAATTAAATAAATAAATAATAATAATAATAATAATAATAATAAAATGTATAGTTAGCAATTATTATTCTTACAATACTTAGGTTACATTAATTTTTTAATATATTGTTTTTGAAAATCACATTTTTAATTGGCCAAAATTTTAACTATTTTTATTTTTCCAAAGTCTTGATATAATGGTTAGTTAAATTATAATTATATATTGTTTAAATGATATTTTTATTATCAATTTTGCTAAATACTTTATTCATTTTGAAAGGTCGTAAGGTAATTAATGCATATGTAATTTTTTTATATGTATTTTTGAAAATAAATTGTAATCTAGTTATGTAAGTCATGGATGATCAATGATCTAGAAAAAGCCTAAAAGTCAAAGTTACTGGATTCGGATGGAAGCAGTGTCATTGCGTAGAGCTTGCAGAAACAACTCTAACATAACCTGAATGGGTGCATTTGGCCTCTGGATGAATAAGAAACTGCTTGTTGAAATTTGTGATGAATCAATACACGTCACATTCATTTTTTATTGCTCGACACATAGCATTTACAAATACAAGTGCAACATCTTCGGTTTATGTGCAGGTCTTCATTACATGGTGAAAGTATAAGTCTCGTCACAAACATATGGATTTTGAAACATATAATATGTGGTGTGGAAAACATATATTGAAACATATGTTATGGTATTAAAATCATACATATAGTAAGCAACATAGCATATATTAAACATGTAGTGGTGGCAAATAAATGGGAGCGGAATTCTAAAAGTCAAAACCTATGTTAACTTATATCATATATGGTGGGCACATTATATATGGTTGAGAACCACATAATATACATATGTTAACAATATTAAGACCATGTATTAAACATAGTTTATGAATAATGATATGGTGCGGAGTTTATGATATAGTTTATGGTCCAAACGACATGCACCGCTCCAAGCCACGGGATCCGCCGCTCCACCGTGTTCACGTGCCACGGAATCTCCACCATATCATACCATACCTCCGCCATGATCTCCGCTAAAAAAGATATTTGTTCCAACTAAACTCCTCCATATTAATGCGCCAACCTTATTTGCTATTTATGGGTCAACAAGGTTCATGTATATCCGAATATTAGTTTGCATGACAAGTATCACCGTGGGAATAAAAAGGACGACGAAGGTCCCTTTCAAAAGAAAGCCTACCGCCCTAATAATAAAAATCAAATAAATTTTACAATTAAAAAATATTAAAGAAAAATATTTATAATTTAAAACACGTATACACGGGTTTTAATAAAAAAAAAAAAATCAAATAAAAATATTTTTAATAATTAAAAAAAAAAAATATTAAAATTAAATAGAGAACATCATATTACTTCGTTACAAGCTTCAATGTTTTTGATAATTAAAAATTATTCAAAGTCGAATAAAATCTTTATTAATTTAAAACCAATTTACTATATTTTGAAAAAAAAATAAAGATGAAAAAATAAAACCAGACAAAAAGGAAATTAACAGAAAGCTGGCTGAGTAGCGGTGGATCGTTCTCTTTTGTGCCGCCAATTCAATTCAAATTTTGAAGCGCATGCAGTTGGGAATGAAATGCCCGGCCCCATTACCAAACCAAAAAGCTATCCGTTCAGAGCGTTTTGACCGTTTGAAAAAGAGAGTATATAGTACATTATCGCATGCTAAACATCCGCAGATTTTCATCTCTTCTTCTGTTTCTTTACCTTGCATTGGTTTGCCTTGTTTTGGTCGATGTGTGTTTCCTCAGATGCATGGCCATGTATCCCGGTTTTTACAGTTTTTTGGTTTTCATAGTTTTTTAATTTTCATCGTTTTTTCCTTTTTGACTGTGATTGGTGTGTTCCTTTTCGCTTTAACTGTAATTCCTTGTTCTTTCTTTTGCCCTGGGTGTTTACCTCGATTGTCAGGGTGATTTTATTTTGTTGTTGTTATGTAAAGCGGGAGAATCGCTAGAGATGAAAGCCGTGTTACCAAATGCAGTGGACTGGCAGGTATGCACTTGTTTTTCAATATATATTTATTCAGGTAGTTTTTACTAATAAATTTGTACAGTGAGAAGCCTTCTCAGAATTTGCACTTGTTTTCTGGTTTTAGCTGCATAAAACCCTAGTCATTAAACCATTTTTCTTGATTATTTCTACTTCACGACGAAGCTATGGGAATTGCAAGGGTTTCATAACGAAGCTATGGGAATTGCAAGGGTTTCATAACGAAGCTATGGGAATTGCAAAAGTTTTAACGATAGAGATAATACTTTTATTTTATTTGGCAGCTTTTGCTTATCGATTTTGATCTGGTTTGTAATTTTGTAACAGGTGAAAGGGAGGGTTACGAGA
>APFE030759173.1:788-66680 GCA_000404065.3 Pinus taeda | reverse complement strand
CCCTTTAATGGTTGAAGGTTTCCCTCTTAAAAACATCAGGAGCACTTCCTCTAGCAGAAGACCTGAGTTTCATGCCAGACTTAGAAGAGTTCTCGGAACTGCACTAAGCATTCCAACTTCCAGTGTTGGTGGTCATCCTTAAACCGCCGCCATTTATACCAACATTTCAGAGAGCACATTCAGCCTAGTACTGCAATGCTTTTGCACGTTTTGTATTACAGCTCTCTTCTTGGGCTCATACATAACCCTTCGGATTAAGGGGGGAATGTTGGACACCTAATTCTCTATGGGTTGGTGTAGAATGTGAACAACCATGAGAGTGCAAGAAACCTTGGGATGTGGAATCCAACGGTCACACGAATGTACTATAAATGTATATCATTGTCAATAATAAATGTAATCTCATGTTTATCCTTCCTATTTTGTCTCTACCATGTGTGTGTTTAACAAACCTCAACTTTTTCTTCTAATTAAGTCCATATGTTCATTAATTTTATGTAAAGATATATTAATACATGGTCAAAATTCAAACATAAACTAGGTTGAAACATTTTAATATATTAATACATCTTATGAATTTTATTTATCTCTAGAAGATCAAAATAAAAGGAAAACCAAGAAAAAATCAAAGACTCTCATTACTACCAACTTTTTAAAATCACATTATAATTTTAGAAGGAACAATGACCATGGGTTTAAAGAAGGAAACTCTACCTTTCTATGCATAGGCACGGGTAAGGGCTTCTTGTATGTCATAAGTGGGGTGGTGCCTAATCTTGGTATGGCTAGTTGTTACTAGCTTGATCTGCTTGGTCATCAATAGCTTCTTGTCCTACACCTCTCTATACTCTACCGAGATAAATCTTGAGGGCCTATAATCTCTATGTCACATTGAGGATTTTTATATTAAAATTTTCTTGTTTTGTCAAAATTTCACTAAAAGAACTGATGGTTCTAGAGGAAAGGTTATGTTGAAATCAAATAATAGTTGGTATTTATGTCAATGATTGTAGTTGTGAGATACAGATAAATTTAGTTTCTTCATTTTTCGCCCTCACCAAATTTTGGATGAATTATGGTTACTTACATAAACTTTTCTTTTTTCTTTTAATGTGAGGGAGATTACTTAATCTAACCTTCAATGACTGGGTGAACGTAATACATAGTCTTTAGTGAACTACCCAGCTAGCTATCCTGAGTCCAACGAATGTCCTTCTCAGTCACAAAGGATCCCCTAGAAAACTGTGTAAGCTATGCATCATGTCTTCTTTCTTGTGATTTTTTAAGAGAAAGTGTGAGATAGAATTGGGGTTAAAACATGGCATGTAGAGGTTTCTGCCCTTAATGGCGAAGCATTTTGTTTGGCGGAGAAGATGAATGCTACCCAAAATAGAGAGGCATTGTTACATAGTGTCCATTGGACACCGAATGTAGAAATGCTACCTGAAACATTTTGATCTCTTGCTTTGTTTTCATATTATTATAGTAAAGGCTATGTGAATGTCAAAACCATACAGATCCTAGATAGTATATTCTGGGCATACTCAAACTCATCTTAAAAATGGAGACAAATAGAAGTGCCTATCACTTCAAGAAGAAAAATTCAAAAGTTTGCAAATGGAGTCCATAAATCAGATTTGAGCCTGCATATTCTAGTGATCAATCCAATTCCATTGGATTTGGAGGTAAAGGTCTCTTCCAATCATAAAAGAGTTGAAATTTTACAACTTCGATTAGGTGATTTCAAATCTTGGCATAGCTGTTGCTTGAAATCTTATGAATAATTGAAACACATCGTATTCTCTCCCATATTAGCAACATCAATCATAACCTCCTCCAAACCATACAAAGGATCTTGTATGACAATATGAGTATGACACCCTCCATCCACCTCTTCGTAGATTGTCTATGAAGGAGGATGAGATTATAATGTTGAATTTTCTATGAGGATGCACAGCGGAAACCAATTTTCTGAACTAATAATTACTTCTTGATGATCTTTAATAATTTTTTCTTTAAGCCGCTAATATCATTGAGCAATTATACACAGAAAATCTCAACAATAATGTGGTGAAAATAGTAAGATCATAAATAGACAACCATCCACAATAGAGACAACAAACTTTCTATGGGAAACCCAAATTTGGAAAATTTGGGAAAAAACCCAACAACTTTTTCCTCCCAAGTAAAGAAGGCACCAACTCTTCCAATCTTGCTTTCCCAAGGACACAACCATTCACTGATCTCTGTATCTCATGGTCTCTACAGGTACATGCAATGTTAACCTATGTAGCCAGGCCTTCGGTCAGGTAAACAACCAACCTCTTAGATGATGAGTGTTAACATTAATTTCATCAGTATTTCCCCTTGTGTTGGCATTCTTTTTCCAGTTAATATTATTTTGTTGTAGGGTGTACAGCAGAGGATAGATTGCTGGATATGGTTTTTCCCATTAGAGAATGGCCTGCATAAAAAGTACAATTATGTGTTTGAGCTTTTGGAAGGAGCCATGGATAAAAATCTGTTGAAGAATATCGCTAACCTCCATCACGTAGGTACACATTGTTTTGGTTGGGTGCTTTTTGTTGGCTATTTCTTTTTCATTTTTATCAACTGGCTATGCGATTAACTTTGTATGTGGTTATTTTTCTTTTCTAATTTATATGTTTCAGTTGAGTTTTATGCTTTTATCTAAGCATATGTACATAACGGATAATGGGATTCCACCTTGGTATAGAATGACATAGAGCCCTAAGAGTTGTTATTCATAGGAGAGGTTAAACACTTTTCATTATTAAATTGATTTTAGACTGAAATTGTGGGAATTCTCAAGAGTTGTCATGTTGTAGGAAAGCTCATTTACATTTAATTTCTTTGTTTGCTTATTCGTTTTGGCTTATTGTTGAAAGGAACTTTGATTTGCAATAAGCTAAAAGGAGAGTTCCATTGAGGATGAAGATGAGATGATAATATACCATTTTTGTTTCAAGGTAAAAGCCTAATGTCTTCCACAGGTTTGTTTGGTTTGCTTAGATCATTTATATATGCCAGAACAAAGTATTTGCAGTTCTTTATTCTATTGATAGAGTTTGAGCTGTATTCTCATTCTCATTCGCTTCTATATTTGTTTGTGTGTGTCTTGCCTCACTGTTAGAGGGAGATTTCTTTTTCAGGCTTTCTAAGGAGGTGTTTAAATATTTTGCAGATGAGATGACATGTTGGAGAAGGAGAAAGGATGAAGAATATGATCAAGCTTTTCTTGCTTATTTTGTGTGAAGTATGTTGTGAATGGTGATTCGTACAGACCTTCCACTCTCTCACTGTTTGCTTGGATACACAGGTACATATTTTGTTTGTCATAGTCTTTATAGCTAGGTACAAATGTAATCATTTTCAGTTTCTCAAAGAAAGATTTTCTAATCTAGAATTGTGAACTAATCTGGAATCATATAACTTCAAGTTTCGCTTCTAATTAAGTCCACATTATTCATTAATTTTACGTACACAGATATTAATACATGGTCAAAGTTCAAACATAAACTAGGTTGAAACATTTTAATATTAATACATCTTATGAATTTTATTTATCTCTAGAAGATCAAAATAGAATGAAAACCAAGAAAATTTCAAAGACTCTGATTATTACCAACTTGTTAAAATCACATTATAATTTTAGAAGGAACAATGACCATGGGTTTGAAGAAGGAAACACTACCTTACTATGCATAGACATGGGTAGGGCATCTTGTAGGTCATAAGTGGTGTGGTTATATGCCTAATCTTGGTATGGCTAGTTGTTATTAGGTTGATCTGCTGGGTCATCAACAGCTTCTTGTCCTCCACCTCTCTACACTCTACCGAGATACAATGTTGAGGGCCTATAGTCTCTATGTCATGTTGAGGATTTTTGTATTAAAATTTTCTTTTTCTCTCAAAATTTCACTAAATGAACTAGAAGGTTTTAGAGGAAAGGTTATCCTGAAGTCAAATGATGGTGATTATGTCAGTGATTGTAGCTGTGGGTTGTATTAACATTATACGCTTTAAAGTTCATATGTTATATTTCATTTAGTTCTTTCAGTTATGATGGATAAATTTAGTTTCTTCATATTTAACCCTCACCAAATTTCGGATGAATTATAGTTACTTACATAACCCTTTTCTTTTTTGTTTTTAAAGTGAGGGAGATTACTTAATCTAACCCTCTTGTTTTTAAAGTGAGGGAGATTACTTAATCTAACCCTCAATGACTAGGTGAACCTATTACATAGTCCTTAGTGAACTACCCAGCTAGTTATCATGAGTCCAGCAAATGTCCTTCTTAGCCACAAAGGATCCCTTGGAAACTATGTAAGGTATACATCATTTCTTCTTTCATGTGATTTTTCAAGAGAAAGCGTGAGATAGAATTGGGGTTAAAGCATGGCATGTAGAGGTTGCTGACCTTAATAGGGAATCATTTGTTTGGTGGAGAAGATGAATGCTACCCAAAACAGAGGGACATTGTCACATAATGTCCATTGGACACCAAATGTAGAAATGCTACCTGAAACATTTTGATTTGTTGGTTTGTTTTCATATTATTATAGTAAAGGCTATGTGAATTTTGAAACCATACAGATTCTTTTCATGGTAACATGAGCATAGATACTATATTTCAGGCATGCTCAAACCCATCTTAAGAGTGGAGACAAATAGAAGTAGTGCCTATCACTTCATAGTACTAGAAGAAAAATTCAAAATTTTGCCAGTGGAGTCCATAAATCATATTTCAGTCTGCATATTCTAGTGATCAATCCAATTCCATTGGATTTGGAGGTAAAGGTTTCTTCCAGTCATAAAAGAGTTGAAATTTTACAACTTCTATAAGGTGATTTCAAATCTTGGCATCGTTGTTGCTTGAAATATTATGAATTGTTGAAACACAAAGTATTCTCTCCCATATTGACATCAATTATAACCTCCTCCAATCCATAGGAAGGATATTGCATGACAATATGAGTATGACACCATTCAGATTCTTTTCATGGTAACATGAGCATAGATACCGTATTACAGGCATACTCAAAACCATCTTAAGAGTGGAGACAAATAAAAGTAGTGCCTATCACTTCATAGTACTAGAAGAAAAATTCAAAATTTTGCCAATGGAGTCCATAAATCAGATTTCAATCTGCATATTCTAGTAATCAATCAAATTCCATTGGATTTGGAGGTAAAGGTTTCTTCCAATCATAAAAGAGTTGAAATTTTACGACTTCTATAAGGTAATTTCAAATGTTGGCATAGTTTTTGCTTGAAATCTTCTGAATTGTTGAAACACATAATATTCTCTTCCATATTAACATCAATCATAACCTCCTCCAATCCATAGAAAGGATATTGCATGACAATATGAGTATGACACCATCCATCCACCTCTTTGTAGATTGTCAATGAAGGAGGATTAGTTGTTTATAAATTTTCGAGGGGTTGTGCCAGATTCTATATTCATACTAAAGTTCCTTTACAATAATTAGAGTAACCTTGTCAGCTTGGATGCTTCATGACGTGCAATAATCATAGTTTTGATAGTCTTTTAAATATCAAAATATCTACGAGAGGGAGAGTAATTTCATCGTTAAGAAAAAACCCAAAAAATCTTGTGGATGGGTGTTAACTAAATGGATTTACAAAGTGCTATACTTAAATACTTGATGCTATATACTATTTCTGTTAGAATTCTACACCCCAAGTCTGGTCTATGTTTTGGCAGTTTCACAAAACAGAAAACATAAACAACATTGAAATGCCTAACTTTAAAACAACTTTAGCCTAGTGGAATATACAAACAATTTGCTCATACACAAAACACAATTTTTTTTTCCAAAACTGATTTCTTATCAGTTCTTTAATAAGAATCCTAGGGCTTTTGTACCAAGGAAAATGGCCTTTTACAATCCCTGGAATATATGCCCAAATACAAGACAAGACCCTTGTCAATTTCCTTGGGCTGAGGGTTAGTCCTTCAAGCCCTCCTTGCCCTGCAAACAATGCTTCTATGGCTGTCATTTACCACAAAACCCCTACAATAGTTCACCACCTTGTTGCTACCACTTAAGGATATTGCTATAGCACCAAGGGGGTTACCCATTCCTCTCAAATCCTTGGACCACCTGCAAACTTTCTTCTATGTTGATTTGTCCTATTGAGGCTACCTCCTATAGCCCATGACCTCACATAGGGCTCCTACAGGCCTCAACGACCCTCCCTGTAGCTGTGGATAGTATTCCACATGCTTGCAACCTTTCTTTTGTTGGAAACATGTTGTCATCGATGGCAAAGGCAAAGTTAAAGGCAATGACAAAGATTGGCAAAGGCAAGCAATGGAAACTGAAATGCATTTATAATGGTGTTGTCATTGTTGGCAAAGGAAATGCTTGGCAACTGCAAAGCACTAGTGATGGTGTTTGTCAATGGATGGCAATAGTTGGCAGAGAATGACATAAGGTGATTGCAAGAGGAGTATAAGATTGGTGAGGTAATAAGTTGGTGCAGAGTCTTTGGAGCCAGTTTTGGTGCAGCAAATCCCTTCAAACACATGTCAAACCCACATATATGGAAAGAGCTTTGAGAGAGCTTTCGAGTGATGTGTGGAAGCTCGGAAATGGCCTCTCGAATCATAAAATAGAGCCTGTCAAAACTAGAGACCCCAAAAATCAAACCAGCAGAGTTAGGTGGTGGTTAAATGAGCTTTGGCGCATAGCCAAAGTTGGAAGAAGTGCCAAGACTGACAACATGGTGGCAGAGTAGTCAAACTATAGGATTGGGTTGACATAGATGGACAATGCAATAACAAGGAGCGTTCTTATTGGCTTTGGTGGAGCCCACCCAGTGGAAATATCTCGACGGTTTGCAACGAATGCACAAGTTTAAGCGCCAGGATGTATGGAGTGGGATGACACCATCGCAGTGGAGGCAAGCCCAACTATATAACCCTGACTCAATATTTTGGTGCACAAAGTTCCCCCACTCCAACAACTCAGCGTGCTGAGGGCGGGCCCGTAGAGGAAAGCCTAGAGGATTTTGTGGGAAAAACAAAGGAAAATGGTTGGAACCCAATGGTTTTGTCAAATTTGTTATAATGGAAATCGTTTGCAAAAGAGGCCTCAAAACCCTTTCTCTCTTCTCCAACAGGACAGGTGGCAGCGTACTAGTGGTTTGGACAATGCAAGTGATGTCTTCAACACTTCCAATCAGAGGACACATCGCATGAAGTTTTCGTGTTTTTAGGTACCCAAAAGGCCCATATTTGAGTGACAGGTGTCACCTATTACAAGCCAACACGTAGCACAGGTGACGTTATCCCGATGGACATAGCTCGAAAGACTTAAGGAACTCCACAGGGGATGCGCCAAGCAAGAAGTGTTAGGCAAACGCGGAAGTTGACGCAACTCAACTGCATTTTTTATTGGCTCTTGGATGTAGTGGGTAGACCCTACCGGACAGTTCATCCTGGAGGCATGGAGCTCGGTGGTTTTGTTAATGGTGTGCAATGGAAGCGTCCGGGAAGAGTGATGATGAATAAGAGTGAGGTTGGGCAGTCCCAACGGGACATGTCGACCCAACGGATAAACCCCGATGGTTTATAAAGAGGGTGCAAAGAGAATGCGTTGGGAGGCAATGCATCAGGATAGAAAGGGCTATAGGCTAAGCCCTGACCCTTGGTCATTTTGCGTAGAAATAGACCAAGGGTGCTGTAGAATGACAAAGGCGACACAAATAAATAGTGTGAGGCTTGGGAGCTCCGGGCTTAGTGCTTGGACACTACCCTTGTGTTGTTTCGTGTAGAAATAAGACCACAATGGTGTGGAGCCATTAACAAAGGAAATTGGCCTACGAAGTTCTTAAATAGGCTTAACACCCAAAGGCTTGGCTAGTGGTTGCAGAGACTTGGTCTTATGGAAAAAAACAAGTAAAGGTTCAAAACAAAAGGTGCTAAAATTCAAATTCGGCGGAATTGGCAACGATCGTTTATAAAAAAGGGGGTCGTGGAGTTTTATTTGGCAGCGCACTTATATTTGGTAACAGTTTAGATAGAAAGCCCGTGGCTTGTGACATGAAAAAGTCGAAAACTATTTTTGGAATAAGCGCTGATACAATATATTTGCATGGACGAGTTGGCAACTTGATGTGGCATAAAAGGAAGACTTGGAGTTCTAATAACAGAACTGACAGTGAAGAGAGCCAGATTTAGTAATGTTGACAAATCTGGAAGTTCACCAAAATTGGAAAGTCCCAGCTAAAAATTGTAGCTCACCAAAATTGAGGAAAACAACAATTTAAATCAAAATTTCCTAAAGTTACAGGTGAGGAGCAAAAGAAGACTTGAAGAGCAGAATTAGAAAAATCAATTGAATAAGACAAAGGCAAAAATAAGGAATTCATGTAGCAAATCTAAAGGCAAGTTAACCAAAGTTCAAATCCAAAAATATCAGTCTAGAATTCTTTAAAAGTAGAATTCGAGCAACAAAGTTCATGGGTTGTAGGAGTTGGTGTGTGGATGAGAGAGTTGTTGGTGCAACGCGATGCATAATAGTATGGGTATGCATCAAGGGTGAATCAAAGACCAATCTTGGTATCTAAAAGATGTTTTAGAGATGCAAAGAAGTGCATCGGTGATTGGTGTTGATGTTGCCGGTGCATGAAGTTTGGTGATTTGTTCAGTAATGATAAATTGTTGAAGGCGATGGTATTTTTATTAGTAATCAAAGATTGTTGAAGGTGTTTGTATGGTGGCTTTGGTGAGAAGCTGCAATGAGCAGAGTTATTTTTTTATGACATAAGTGGGCTATTGGTTCTAGATTGAAAATGGATGAAAGATGGATCGACAGGGCCAGTAAGTGGTAGCGTGCAAATTTGGGGTTGTAGCTCCTTCTAGTGGGTACTGGTAAATGTTTGGGGGTAAGAGTTCCTTTCAGTAGAGACTGATAAACGAGCAGGGAAAGTGTACCTTCTAGTGAGTGCTGGTAAATGAGCAGGGGCAAGAGTACCTTCTAGTGAGTGCTAGTAAACGAGCAGGGGCAACAATACCTTTCAGTTGTAGTTGATAAACGAATAGGGATAGAAGTTCCTTTCAATAGCAGCTAGTAAGCCTACAAGTGGTAGCTTGTGGGGCATTTATGTAATCAAGTTGAAGTGTGTAATAAAAAGAAGATTGGTTTTTTGTGTATATGTTTCTCATGTGCTTATGGTGTTATTTTTTACATCATTGAGTTGTGTTGTTGATCCGTGAAAATTGTATAATTTGGCCACACTATTGATTTCCATTAGTGTCCTGGTTTCCATTGTTTCTAACAATTGGTATCAGAGCTAGTGTCCTTCAGAATCAATTTAACAACTGGAAGGAAGATCAGGGATCATGGAGATAAAGAATGATAAAGATGCGGGACCACAAAGGAGCCTTGGAAGGTCCAAGTTTAACCTAGGGTTTATAATTTTTATCTTGCTTTCAATGGTCAGGCAAGGTCAAACAAGGAGGATGAGCAGGGCCTCGAGAATGATGAACTTGCTTTGAGTATTTCTAATAATGAGGCCCTTTAAATCTACCTTAACCTAGGAGGAACCTAGACAAGTATGGTCTTATGGGTAGGGCTTGGTGTATCTCCCAATCCGACTGTGGGAATAACCTCACACTTGGAGGGCCCCTAGAGGACACACTAGCGCAAATGGCTGCCAACTCACACCAAAATTGGATGGCTACAAAGAAATTTGCTTGATGCCCTAGAAGACCCACCAAAGATAAGGTAGAATTCACAAAAAAGGTAAGAGAAGAAAGTTTTGGGGTGATCAAGAATGGCTTATGGACCAATGCCTAGCCTTTTGGGGAGAAATGGAGTCAAATGATCTTGACTAAACCAACTTCGATGCTTTAAGGAGACATTGAATGAATTTGCTATCCAAAAAGAAGGTGGCAAACAAAAACCCTCATTAATTTTATACTTCCAACACAATGTCAAAATGGAGTTTCAAGGACTTAATCATACGATTATTCCCCTAGGAACATTAACTCTATCTTTGTTGAATGAGTAACACATGAAAAAATCCCAATAATTTTCAATGCTCCAAGCACTTTGCATTAATTAGGGCACATACAATTACAACAAGAAAAATTTCCATGTGTTAGACATTTGTTATGGATGGAATCAGCATCATAAAGCACTTACAAAACAAAGAGAGAGTATATCCATCCATCCAACATGCAAAAATAAGCTCCAAGAAGAAGTGCGAAGTTAATCCATACATCAAAATTCATTTACAAGCTCCAAATTCGTCCAAATTGCAAGTTTGAGTTCTCTTTTAGAGACAAGTTCCAAACCCAAGTGATGATGAGTTACAAATGAGGCCTCACTTGTATCTATATGAGCCTATAACAATTCAAATTTTTCTAATTTTTCTAACCCCTAAAAATGACTCTAATGTGCAAAATAACACCCTAATTGGCGACAAGCCCACCAAATAGCTCCAAAAGATGAAGAATAAGCCTCTCAAGAGGGTTGAAATGATAGAAAAGTAGCTAGAAGGGTTGTTGGAAGGCCAAATGAAGATGTACCATAATGAATAGGAGGGCTCCAATAACAGTAATAAAGGGGGTGGCGCCTTGATCTCCAAGAAAATGACCTATGGTGCTCCCAAGTGGCTGTGGGGGCACAAAGAACATCCTAATGGGTCTTTGACTGATTCGAACAAGTATGTGCTCCATCTGTAAGGGATGGGACAATGATATGAGCCCTCCCTTGTCTCCCTATGTGAGACAAAACCCCATATGGGCCCTGGATCAACTTCTTAGTGTGTGGTGCACGTGTGTAGCCGACTGTGCAATGTGGTCCAGGTGCATCATCATCATCATCAAATAGATGGGACATGATAAAGAAATGAACGGTGTTGAAGGATCCCATGGTACGACTATCTGCTCTCTGTTATAGTGGAGGGCCATGGCTCTCAATACTCACCCTACAAGTGCCATTGAGGCCCTCTGGAGGGCTTGGACGCCGTATAGGGAGACCAAACCCCAAGATGAAGACCCACTTGCAATGTTGTGTAAAATCCAATTCATCTCCTCACCTTACATCACAACAGTTCATTAATGCAATTGAGTAAATGAGCTTACAAAGCATGGAATCAAGTGTACACTTGATCCAGGTGGATATTGATGGCCACCCTCCTATTCCACTTGGACCCCCAACATTGTCTCTTTCAATTTTTCAGTTTCCTTAATTGTAGCACAATTTACTATTTTTGGCATTTTTTTCGGGCCTTGAACTTTCAGAGCCGTTTTGAGGCCCTAAGCGACGTTTTTAGGGAAAGTGGAGAGACCAGAAAAGTCCAACTTTGGGTAACTTGTTTGTTTCCAGCCTACTCTTCAAAATCTTTGAAATGAGGTATTATGATAGCCAAACGGAGATTGTATGCCAAAGTTACGACCCAGGGAAATTGATGTGCCAATTTACTCAAATGGGGCCCATAGTTTTGGCACTTCATCTCCTAGGGTTAGGTATCTGGATATTTAGGGTTTTCCATTGTTTCTCAATAATAAATAGGCCTTGGAGCCTCATTGTAACACAGTTCAAAGGCATGTAGCCACCACATCTCTTCTTAGAGATAAGCTACCATCGCCCGAGCTAGTCTTATTTCCATTCTGTTTGTAAATATATTTCAGTATTTTATATTGACGAAATGAAGTGTTATTTCTGCTGCATTTTTGTATTTATGGTTATATCTATAATTTGTTGCGTTCCTATTTAAATTCAGACCAGTGGTATCAGAGCGGTTTTCTCTTTCTCTGTTTTTCTTTGCATGCCCCCAACGAGATCGTGATATAAGGAGTTAGGGATTGAACTGGTCGCACCTTTGCAAGACCAGCCTCGCAAATCCTTACGGACTCCCATGGGGGAAGAAAAGAAAGACGAGGGGGCAGGAGATCCTTTCAAAATCTTGCTCGAAGAAGCCCTCGAGCAACAGAGGAATGCGATGATGGACAACTTTGCCCAGATCCTTTAGCGGTTACCCAAGGGCGACACATCTACTTCCAGCAGCTACTTTGGAAGCCCCACACCCTTTAAGGTACAAGTTAACTTTGGCATTCCCATATTTGAGGGTCACCTAGATGCAAACATCGTAGATAAATTGTTAAATTTGCTAGAAGGATAATTTTCTGTTCATGATTTTTCCAGCCGAGAAAAAATTACTTTTTCTCTTCTTAAAGCTGCCCTCCACTTCAAGGATTGGTGGGAAACCTACTGTGAGTAGAAGGATTAAAGTACGCCCTCACTATTTTTGGTTGCACCCACTTGGGATTTGTTCTGGGACACCATCAAGGAACAATCCTATCCCGTTGGGAGCTATGAGGACAAATACATAAAGTGGACCACACTGCGACAATTAAGGGACCAAGACATGCCATAGTTTACCAATGTTTTTCATACTCAAGTATCGTGGTTGCCTACACAGGCACATCCAGGATGAGATGGAATTCTTGGACATCTCGCTCGGCACGACGTAGCAATACACTGTCAAGATCGAGCAGAAGCTTAAATAGAAAAAAGCGAGACTTTGGATTTGCGACTCCGAAGCAAGGGAAAAGTGCCCCCAAATCGTAGAGCAAAGGGCAAGGCCAAGGCACGGCGACCCAGAGGAACTCGCTGAAGCCACAAGCAAAGAACAACACCACGAAGACAAAGAAGGACATGGGAAAGTCAGTGAGTTCCATAAGAGCTCCACTCACAACACAAGTGAGTGTTGGGTCAAGTAGTCATTGGTGGCTGAGCTGAAGGCTTCTAAGTCCAACGCATGTTCCGACTCTCAGTCAGAACCCGATAAGGAAAATGACAAAGGGAAGCAGATCATTGATGTAGAGCCCAGAGCCACTGTGGCCACCACCAAGATCTAGAAGATTGAGCCTGAAGATCCAGAAGAGGGGGAGCGCCTATTCCACTCACAGATGTGGGTGAAGGGTTCTCCACTGCAGTTCATTGTCAACAGTGGGAACCAAAAGAACCTCATTTCAGCAGAGGTCATGAAGCGGCTGGGCCTATTGACTACAACACATTCGCAACTGTATACCATCGGGTGGCTTCACGAAGGACGAGATCTCCACGTCAGCCAGTAGTGTCGCCTTCCCTACAACATCAAGCCCTTCATGGATGAGGTACTGTGTGATGTTGCTCCTCTTGAAGTTTGTGATGTATTATGGAAGCGGTATGCTCTATATGAGCCTAGACCTTGCTCTGTTATTATTTCTTTGGGTACTAAGTTATATAGGATACCGAAGATAGCCCCACCTACCGCCATCTCTTTGATCTCTGCTAAGCAATGCAGTAAGGTCATCTCTCAGACTGGGAAATTTGTTTTCCTTCTGAATCGCTCTCAAAGTAAGGGGATGGTCATAGCCACATCCATGGCCCCTGGGAAGGGTTCCTTTAAGCAGCAAAAGTAGGTGGATACGGTCATGGAAGAATACAGGGACATCTTCTCCTCACCCATAGGGGTACCCTTGCATTGTCAGGTCAAGCATTCAATTGATCTGACTCCCAGAGCAACTCTACCCAATGGGCCGATATATCATCGCTCCATTCTAGAAAATGAAGAGATCAAGCGGCAAATCTAGGAGTTGTTGCAGAAAGGGCACATCCGACCAAGTTCCTCATCTTGTGGGAGCACGATTGTACTTGTATAGAAGGATGGGACCTAGAGGCTCTGCATTGATTATCAAGCACTAAACAAAATCACTGTCAGGAACAGGTATGCAATCCCATGGATTGATGACCTGCTGGACCAACTCAAGGGAGCCAAGTATTTCAGCAAGATCTATATGAAATTTGCTTATCACCAGGTTCTAATAGAGCCCACAGATGTATGGAATACTGCCTTTAAATCCAAGGAAGGCCTTTTTGAATGGTTGGTTATGTCCTTCGGGTTGACAAATGCCCTTGCTACTTTTATGAGGCTAAAGGATGACATCTTGAGGCCCTTCACTGACTTCTTCGTGGTGGTTTATTTGGATGACATCCTAATCTTTAGCAAGAGTTGGGAAGAACACTTGCAACACATTCGACAAGTCCATTAAAACCTTCGGCAACACAAATTGTGTGCCAACTTGGAGAAATGCACCTTTGGCATGAGCCAAGTCCAATACTTGGGTTACATCATAGATGAGTGTGGCGTGCATGTGGACCCGACCAAGATCCAAGTCATTCGGGATTGGCCAGCCCCGACCACTCTAACTAAGCTTTGTAGCTTTTTGGGCCTTACAAATTTCTATTGGAGGTTCGTGTTGGGATTCTCCCATATCACTTGGCCTTTGAGTCAGATTACTAAGGGCGGGGCGAAAGCAAAGTTTTCATGGTTTGAGTCCCAAAAGAAGGTGTTTGTTGAGTTGAAGCACCGCCTTTGCTTTGCACCGATACTCACACTGCCAGACCTGCAACAACCATTTGAAATCGAGACAAATGCCTCGAGATAGACACCTCACCCAACACAGGCATCCAGTGGCCTATCATAGTGAGACACTTTCCGATACAATTCGGAAGTACCCCACCTATGATAAAGAGATGCATTCCATTGTGCAGGCTTGCCGACAATGGAAGCACTACATTATGGGGAAGAAGACGGTCATCCACATCGATCACTGACCTCTTCAGTTTATACAAACACAAAGGAAGTTGCAAAATGATCACCATAAAAAATGGTCTACATATCTGCCGCAATTCCACTTGAACATTAAATACAAAAAGGGTAACACCAATCATGTTGCAGACTGCTTCAGCCGGCCTCCAGTTGCAGAACTGAATGTTGTTCTCAACTCTTGTGGTCACGAGACCTTTGGATAGTCGCAATTATACAAAAATGATCAAGAGTTCGCATCGACATACCAGATGCTAGTAGTTGGCAAGCAAGTTCCTGATTTCCACCTCCAGGATGCATTATTATGCTACCTAGGCCAGCTTTGTGTTCCTTCAAGCGAGCGTGCCAAGATGATTTGGGAGGCGCACTATAGTCAGGTCGTAGGACACTTTGGTGTGGAGAAAACTGTGGCTATACTACAAAAGTACTTTTATTGGCCCAAACTCCGACTAGATGTTGGGAAATATATCAGATCCTGCACTACCTGCACCATTGCCAAGCCAACCATTAAGAAGCAAGGCCTGTACACTCCTGTGCCTACTCCCGGCCAGCCGTGGGAATCCATCTCCATGGACTATATGTCTGGCCTCCCTTCTACCAAGCATGGTAATGACTGTGTATTTGTGGTCGTGGACAGGTTTTCTACGATGGCTATATTGGCGGCTTGCAAGAAGAGTATCACAATAGAGGACATTGCCAAACTCTTCTTTGAACGAGTATGGGTACATTTTGGGATCTCGCGGAGCATTATATCAAATCGGGATAGCAGGTTCCTAAGCACGTTCTGGTCAAGCCTCTAGACACTATTGGACACCAAGCTCACCAAATCGACTGCCTTCCATCCCCAGACTGTTGGCCAAATGGAGGTCGTCAATAGGATGATAGTGCACATACTCTGCATGTACAATTCCAAGCATCCTCGAACCTGGGATGAGAGTCTTCCATATGTGCAACACAGTTATAATAGAGCTCTCTATAGCTCGACTGGTCATAGTTCTTTTCAAGTGGTTCTAGGATTTCAACCATTGTGTCCAATTGATGTTGCCATGCCTTATGCTACTACCTAGACAAAATCCACACATGTACTGTCTGAAGCTGATAAAGTGACCATATTTATTGAATGCATCTAACACATCCGCCAACAGTTTTACGACATCCTGGAGAAGTCAAATGCCAAGTACAAGCAGCAACATGATCAACATCAGATGCAACACAAGTTTTAGGTGGGCGACAAATTCTAGTTGCATTTGTAGAAAGAATGCCTTACCAGAGCCCATCGGAAGCTCATACCACTCTGATATGGTCCTTACACCATTACCAAGGTTGTGGGAGACAATGCTTTTGAGTTCAACATTTCCCCATTCCTTGGCCTGCACCTAGTGTTCAATGTGAACTGCCTTTGACCATACTTACCACCATAGTTGGACACATCAGACATTGCAGAACAACGCACACCAACAGAGTTAAACCCAGACTGCATGGAAAAAACCACAACTAATCGGATTATGGACACATAGTTCAAGAACACTAACCAACAAAATATCCAATTGTATCAGGTTGTCAAAGCTGGCCAATTGCTGCACCAAGGCAAATGGCTCACCAGACACCAGGTTCAACAGAAGTTTCCCCATCTTGTGGAGGCACTCAATGCGATGGAGACCATTGCTTCTTAAGGGGGGAGTACTAATCCTGGTGGATATTGGTGGCCACCCTCCCATTCCACTTAGACCCCCAACACTATCTCTTTCAGTTTTTTATTTTCCTTAGTTGTAGCAAAGTTTACTATTTTTGGCAGTTTTTCGGGTCCTGAACTTCTAGAGCCGTTTTGAGGCCCTAAATGATGTTTTTAGGGAATACAGAGGGACTAGAAAAGTCCCAAAGGAGGTCACTAATTTGTTTTCAACCTACTCTTCGAGATCTTTGAAACGAGGTATTATGGTAGCCAAACAGAGATCGTATGCCAAAGTTACGAGCCCGGGAAATTGATGTACCGATTTACCCAAACAGGGCCCACAATGTTGGTGCTTCATCTCCTAGGTTTAGATTTCTGGATGTTTAGGGTTTTCCATTGTTTCTCAATAATAAATAGGCCTTGGGACCTCATTGTAACACAATTCAGAGGCATGTAGCCGCCACATCTCTTCTAAGAGATAAGCTACCATCGCCCGAGCTAGTCTTATTTCCATTCTGTTTGTAAGCATATTTTAGTATTTTATAATAATGAAATGAAGTGTTATTTCTACTACATCTTTGTATTTATGGTTATATCAGTAATTTGTTGCGTTTCTGTTTAAATTCAAATCAACACTTCATAGTGACATGCCCTTCCATAATGGGCTTTAGAATGTACAAGTGTCCCCAGGTGCAAGAAAGAGGTTAATCAAGGACACTATTAGGTGGTTTTACACTGTAAGGGAGTGACAGGTCCAAGGTACATCCCTCAAATGGGAGGTGTCATGTGACATAATGATGGAATGGATTGGGGGCATTAGGGGAGGCTCCAAGCCATATGCCATGGTACAAGGGTAGCAAAAATGGGGGGAAGCCCACACATGCATGTATAGATGGAGGGAGAAATCGTGGTACGTGAGTTACCATGGCCTTTGTTTTTCCACTCTTCCTCATATGGCTTTTGCCTTTTATAGATTTTTCTTTTCATAACCACTTGGGGCTCCAGGGAATGAGAGCATGATGTGTAAGATATAACATTGATTACCCCCTTAAGATTGGGTAGTTCATCACCCACCCAGGGGTTGGGACAATCACGAGTTCCTTAATGATGTTGGGTGCTCATATAGGGGCCCTAGGAACCAGGGTGATGGCCATAATGATAAGGAGTAGAGCTCATGTTGGCTTTTGCCCACATGCTACATTTGTATGTCTCGACCATGTTTTGCATTTTATGGTACATTTCCTGTGGAGAGTGGCCAAATTATTCTTTTTATTTTGTTTGTAGCTGCATCAACCTTCAGGGCGTCATTCCAGGCCCGACCCAAAGTGTGGACAAGGGGAGGGGGAGGCTAACTCCTTGTGGACCCAATGGACAAATGTGGACCTAGATGGGAAATATATGGAAAGGGGCTATAATGAGCGGAGGGGTGTGATGTATGTGGTGTCAGGAAGCAGTATCATGCAACCAAAATCGGGGTTTCCCATGTAGTGCTACTCCTAAAGCTAGTGTGCAATAGAGGAGATTCCGTGGGATTAAGATACGAGGCTGTGAAAATTCCTTGAAATGCAGCAACTAGAATTAATTCTCCTAATTGATTAACAATTTATTAATTTTTTTATTAATATCGAATTTATCACACTATAATTTCTCCACCAAATAAAAAATAATTGCGGAAGGAAAAATAGGAAGTGAGAAATATGCTAGCACACACACATAAAAATTGACACAATTATTTTTGGACAAATGTCCCAGAAAAACCCAATGTGGGAAAACCAATGCAACGGTTTAGGGTTTTATTATTATGCAGCGACAAAAATGCTGAGTACAATAAAATGAACACCCAATTGACGTTTCTATCTGAGAGATACTGGCAAAAATATGTGAGGGAGTTTACCCTCCTCCACAAGCAATCCTGGCTCAGTCTAACAACTCCAAGTTAGTTGTCCAAGCCCCTTGCATAGGCTTCTGTGTCACCTCTGTGCAACCTGTAAATCCCTCAACTGGAAACTTTTGCTACTCAAGTCGTTATGCCTGTTGTTTCTCTGGAAATGATTCTCTCGCCCTTCTAGAAATTTTCCCAACCTATAGAAACAGAATCCACCTCCAGCTCAGCTAAATCGAACTACCTCTTGAGGATACTGCGCAGCCTCCTGGAGAAATAATACGACCTCCTCTCATGACTCTCCGGAACTGTAAACTCCTCTGGAAATATGCTGCTCTACCCCTCTGCCACCTGTAACTCGATCATTGGATCGATCTCACTGTTGAATCACCTGCAACTAGAAAATCGCACTGCCTTGATCATTGAGTATTTGCACTGGTGTGTCCTCCATCTACCCATTGACCTATTCTTATAATTTCGAGTTGGGGCTCCAACAACCATGATTAAAACTTAATTGATGGTTGAGATCATCTCCAAGTCGATTTGAGTTTTTAAAGAATTCTCACCATTCTCAATTAATTACTATTAATTAACCTGTTTTCCTAAGTTAGAGTTAGGAAAAATATAAATGACGGTCAATTAATTTAATTGAGCTATCTTTATGTGGAATTTCTAGAAACAATTTTTGGTTTTGGAGAACTCATGTGTTTTAGCCTCTGCACTAAGTTCGAGACTAGAACACCATCCGATGCTACAAAAACTAACACTTCGTCTTAGTGAGGAAGGTGTTCTCTAGTGCTGCACTGCTACTACAACACTGTCTTTGCATCATCCTCCCATACATGTTGTTGTTGTATGAGAACTGTAGTTGCCTGCAATTTCCCATCAACCACTGTGCTAACTCTAATTCATCTCCTATTGACCGTAGTTGAAACATGTTGCATTTGAGATGTTGATGACATTGCACTGTACAACGAGTATTGTTGCCAACTCTACATTTGCACTGCAACCCAACTAGTGATCCTTCTCATTGGTGTTGCTATTGCTACAACTGAGAAGTATCCAAAATAGTGAATCAACAATGTCTCTGTGCTACAACTATCTCCTGTGTCTTTGACCGTTACTAGCCTTTGCAGTGTCTACTGGGAAATCTACGCTGTTGTTCATTCTGCATTGTCTCCTACATCGGTATCAACACCACTCTGTGCTCCTCAACACTTGACTGCAACTAGTCTGCAACTGTCACTCTGGAACTGACTGCATCAATTGAAACTGATCCTGCTGCTACTGAATAATGTGGGCCTCTGTAGCAAGGGTAATGATATGGCCCCCTATTGCAACAACTAGAATTATTTCTTCTAACTATTAATTAAATTAGCAGTTTATTGCTACGACAACAATGAAATAATCACACTTCAATCTTCACAAAAATATTGTGGAAAATAAAAGCACTAGAAACTGAGAAATACTGGCACACACATAAAAATATGACACCTATTTTTGGACTAAAGTACCCGGAAAAACCCAACTTGGGAAAACCGGTGCAATAACTGAGGGTTTAAATTATTAAGTAGTAATGAAATAATCTGAGTACAATTTGGATGTCGAAAACTAGCAATCCCACAAAGAAAATACTGGCAAAAATCTAGTGAGGAATTTTTCCTCACCCCACAAACAATTCGGGCTCTAACTACTACTGAATAACTAGCTGTCCAACCAACGTTGTGCAAGCCTGCATCACCCTAGCGCAATCCCTTCCATGCTCTGCCTGAATCAACTGCCAAACAAGCCATCCTACCCACTGCCTAAGTCACCAGATTCGCCGAATTTTATGGTTGAGATTCGAAAATCGCTGAATTCCAAGCTTAAACGAATATGTTCGTTCGAGTTCGCCGAATTTAATGGCGAACTCGAACTTAAACCCGAATTCGAATTTATTCGGAAGAAATTCGTGTGAAAATCGATGAAATTCGTTTTAAAATCGAAAAAATTCGTTTAATTTTTTTTTTTTTGTTATTTCTATTACCGCGGGTTTTATTAGTCGGGTATCGGGTAAGGCCCAAGGGTTTCATTTCGCCGCGACGCCGTCTCAGTGCTACACTGCTACTGTGCTCACGTTCCTCTGCTCACGTTCCAGTTTCATCGACGCGTTCACGTTCAGGCTTCTGCGTTCACGCTCACGGTTCAGGCTTCTGCGTTCACGTTCAGGCTTCTGCGTTCACGTTCAGGCTTCTGCGTTCACGTTGAGCCGTCTCACTGCTCCGGAGTCCGAGCTCGACGCTGCCGTCTTCAGCGTTCAGGACCCGTCACCCAGGTAGGACTCCTTCATTGGCTACTAATTCTCCTTTCTCTGCTTCTTTAACCAGAACCACCATAGAAACCTCGGCCTCGATCCCTACAAGGAAGTGAAAAAAATCTTTGCCATTCGGGAAACCACACTTCTCTCGCGCATTATATAAAACTTCTAATAAGGTCTGCCCTTTGCCTTGTGGGAGCTTGCTAGATTTTGAAGAAACATGCCTGATATCATTAAATGGCAGCCATTGTAGTTTGACAGTGATTATATTCCTTCCTGGAACCAATATTGCACTGAAGGCAGGGCACACTTCAAAATTGTTGAAAGAAATGCATACACCATGATAGAAAATGACAATAAAAAAGGTAGATTGAGCAAGGTAATAAGTTAATAACCATCCCTGGAAAGTATCAACTTGTAGCTATTATAGTAAATGTTGTATTCATTTTTCAGATAGTTTTTGGGGACAGTCCTTCAAGGATGTATCAATGCCCTACTCAAGAATACATGCTTGAAGATGCCGTGAGAATGACATTGGTGCCATCTTTGGCATACTTTAGAAAATAAAATTGATTCTCTTATAAGGCAGAAGAACACACCAATTGGTCATATGGATCACCACATTGTTGAAATTTGCTCCGGGAATGCCTTGCAAAAGAACAGTGATTTGTGTCCAAAGGGAATAGAAGAGTGCAGAACTGATAATATGGCCTTGACATGCAAACTGCTGAACCTGTGCAAGACTCAAAAATACAACAGTCTTGTACTTTTTCATATAGTCTTAAAACCAGATTTCTGTAGTTATTTCTCTTCAATTGCAGAATCAGAGAATAATTGTTCATTTTGTCCAGAACAATATTCATCTCAGATTTATCCATTGTACATTCTAAACATAGATGAAAAAAATAAACATTAGGAACTATACTACAATTCTTCAATCAAACAGGAACAACTAATTCTGTTCAGCTCCCTAACGTTTTCCCAAATCGCACCCACGCATACATATCTGTCTGAATTTTTCACCTGATGGATGAAGTGCGTGCACCATTGAAGTTCCAGTAATAAGAAGAAACAGAATTGAAGTTCCAGACTTCCAGTAATAAGAAGAAACAATACTGAATTTATATTCAAACAGTCATACTGATATGACTCAGACTTTAGTATGTTTTTGCATTTTTTGAACAGCGGAAACAGTACTGAATTTATATTCAAACAGTCATACTGATATGACTCAGACTTCAGTATGTTTTTGCTTTTTTTGAACAATGTAGTGTTTACTGTTCAGTGTTTTGCATTTTTTGAACAGCGTAGTGTTTACTGTTCAGTGTTTTGCATTTTTATAATTATATTGTTTTCAAATTTGCAGACATTTCAGACTTTCAATGGCACCACCAAAATCAACTGCTGTAGCTTGGAATTTTGTCCAAAAAGATGGTTTTAATCTTTCATGTCAGCTGTGTGGACATAATTTCAATGGCACTTTGACTAGAGCAGTGGATCACCTTCTCGGTATTAGCAATGGAAGTGGAGGTGGTGTTGAAGCCTGCAGTAAGATCACAGATGAACAAAAAGCCACAGTGGAGAAAGACCATTCCAATTCACAGATGCAAAAGAAGAAAAGGGTAAATAAGAGGCAGCGAATTGAGAGGGAGATTGCCATGTCTTCCTCCAACACCATCAATTCAGTTTCAAAGATTGGTGGATCAAGTTCTACAGCTACTGAAGCAAAAACAAGTGGAACGAAAACATTAAATCAGTTCTGGAAACCTGTTGAGAAACATGAAGTTGATGATGCTGTTGCTGAGTATTTTTATGCATGTGCAATTCCCTTTAATGTGGCGAGGAGTCCATTTTTTAAAAATGTAATTAAAAAGGCTATTGATTTTGGGAAGGGCTATGTTCCTCCTGGATCTGAAGCTTTAAGGACAACTTTGCTAAAGAGAGCAAAAGACAGAGTGACAGGAAAGTTGGCTGATATTAAAGAGTCTTGGAAGCTTACAGGATGCACAATTTTGAGTGATGGTTGGTCAGATTTGTGTCATCGCTCATTGATCAATGTGCTTGTTTATTGTCCTCAAGGGGTACTTTTCTTGAAGGCAATAAATGCAATGGATCGAGTGAAGACATCAGAATTTATTTTTGGAATTTTGGATGAAGCCATTCAAGAGGTTGGGGTGGCAAATGTTGTCCATGTTGTTACAGATAATGCATCAAATTGTGTTGGTGTAGAGAAGCTGATTATGGAGAAATATAATCAGATTTATTGGACCCCTTGTGCAGCTCATTGTTTGGATTTAATGTTGCATGACTTAGCCAAATTTCCTTGGGTCAATGAAACAATCCGAAGAGCCAAAACAATTTCAAACTTCATCATCAACCATCGTCTCACTTTGAGCATATACAGGAAGAATGCATCAAAAGAGTTGTTGAGGCCTTGTGATACAAGGTTTGCAACTTTTTATATTACTCTGAAAAGAGTTGTTGAGGAAAAAGCGAGCATAAGCGCTGTTTTTTGCAACACTGAGTGGGAGAGATCAACCCTCTCAAAAGAAACTAAGGGGAAAAATGTTGAAGAAATAGTGCTCAATAATGGCTTTTGGGAAAATGCAAACAAAGTTTTAAAAATTTGTGGCCCAATTGTTAATGTGCTCCGCATGGTTGATGGTGACAAACCTTGTATGGGTTTTGTTTATGAAAGCCTTGATCGTTACAAAGAGGCCATTGCAGCTGCTTTTAATAATGTGGACGCTGATTACAAGGAGATATGGGATTTAATTGATCATAGATGGAAGATGATGCATAGTCCATTACATGCAGCAGCATGCTATTTGGAACCTAGATTGTTTGGGTTACCAAGACATAAGGATGAAGAAATCATGAATGGACTTATCCAGTCTATTGAGAAGCTAAATCCAGATCCAGAGATTGCAGGTTTGATCAGAAGTCAGTTGAGGGCATACAGGTTGGAAGAAGGATTATTTGGAACACAATCAGCAAAGTATGATAGGAGCAGAAGTGATCCAACACTATGGTGGGAATTTTATGGTTTAGGGGTACCAGAATTGCAAAATTTTGCAATTCGTATCTTAAGCCAGGGAGCAAGTGCATCAGCATGTGAAAGGAATCGGAGTTCCTTTGACCACATCCATTCCAAAAAAAGGAATAGATTGTCATCTGGAAGATTAGAAGATCTTGTTTATGTTCGTAGTAACTTGCAGTTGGCATTGAAGAATGTGGCTAAAGAGTCATCCAATTCTTCTACTCTGTGGATCGATCCTGTTCCAAATGCAACAATGGATGACGCTGATTTGTACATTGATAGTGACATAAACACTGACAGGGAATTCATTGATGAATCTGGTGCTGAAGCATCTAGCGGATTCACAGCTCATACTGCTCTTGATGACATAGAACTTTTTGATGTAACAAGTGGGCAACAGGAACATCAAGAATAAAACTTGTGTTCCTGTTTTAGATTTCTAGTTTAGTTTTTGCATGAACAATTTTCTAAATTTAAAGTTTAAACTTTTGGTTATTAATTTCCAATTTGCTGAAACTTGAAGAAACAGATTTTGGTGTTTAGTATTTACCATGAATTGTATGTTTAATTTCACAATGTTGCTGCCAACAACCTCATGTATGTTATGGATTGTTAATATGTTATTAAGCATTGAACTGCTGCTGTTATTAAGCATTGAACTGCTGTTGTTTTTTCATTCATGAGCACTATTTCATTCATTCATTCATTCATGAGCACTGTTTTTTTCATTGTTGAACATGAGCACTATTTATTAATTATTGAACTGCTGTTGTAGGCTGTTATTAAGCATTGAACTGCTGCTATTAAAGTGTCAAATGTTAATGCATTCATTCATTTTGGAATTATGTAACTTCCAGTCATAGATTTTATATGAATTGACTTTAAATTGATTTATATATATATATATATATATATATATATATATATTATTTTTTTTTCGAATTTCTATATGTCGAATTTTATTGACAAAATTTTAGTTGGCGAACTTTATTCGACTTTCATGGTCGCCGAACTCGAACTCGAACTCGAACCTGGTGACTTAGCCCACTGCTGACTGGGAAATTGTCTCTCCGACACTCTGGAAAATCTTCTCGGCCTCTGGAACTGAAAACCATATTCTCTCCATCAATATCGAATTTCCTCCTAGAGGCTTCTGCACAACTCTTGCGTGACCCCTCTGTGGCTATCTCTGCCTCTATGCAAAGTACTCACCGAATTTGGAAAACCTTCCTTCGACATCACTATCTCTACCCCTTTGTCTCTGCTTCCCTTCTCTGGCTTGAGCTCTTCTGACAATTGTTGTTGCTCTCTGGAAAATCGATCTCTCCAAGGAAATCGATCTCAAGTGTGTTTTCTCCATCTATCCATTGACTTCTTATAATGTTCTGTTGGAACTCCAATGACCAAGATTAAAACTTAATCAAGGGCTAATATCATTTCCTAGTCGATCCATGTGAGTTTCTAGTCGATTCATACCTTTCTCAATTAATTCTGATTAATTAACCCCTTTTCCTAAGTTTAGACTTACGAAATATTTAAAAATAGGCTAATAATCTAATTGAGATACTTCTAGGTGGAATTTCTTGAAACGATGTCTGGGTTATGGAGAACCACTATGTTTTAGCCTGTCCACAAAGTTTCGAGACTAGAACACCTCTAATGCTTCAAAAACTAACACTCCCTATTAGCGAGGAAGGTGTTTTAGTGCTGCACCACTGCTACAACGCCCCGTCTCTATATTACCCTCTGTCACGCTGATGATGTCTAGCCACTATGACTACCTGCCACTGCGCAATTTTGACGTTGCATCTGCGTTGCTGCTAACACTGCAATATTGTTGCCAACTTTGCATCTGCACTACAACTCCCTCTCAATTGTTACTGCAACTATTTCAATTGAGAAACATCCAAAATACTGAATCACCTGTCTTTTTGCCGAGTCTGCTCCTGAGCCTCCTGCTTGTTGTCAACACTGCACTGCTCTCCTCAACATTTGACCTCAACTTGTTGCAACTATTACTCTAAAATTTGACTGCATCAACTGACACAGATCCATCTTGCTACTGAATATTGTGGGCTCTTGTAGCAAGGTAATGATCCATGAGGAGGACACCTCAATGGACCCTGCCCAAATCGGAAGAGAAAGACACACACAGGGAGAATTTCTCTCAGAGGGTTTTTAGTTTAGAAATCTGATTTCCTAGTTGCAATTGGCAATAGCTGCAAGCAGAGTTTCATACTCGTCCTGGATCTAGTGCCCCACAATCTCCTTTAAAGCCTATTCCATAGCTGAGACCCTTATTCCTCGTACTTTCTCTGCCACCTGTCTCTGACAACTGGAAATCGATCTGTTTCCCAGATTTGTATTCTGGTAAACTTGTACAACCTCCTCTGGCAATCTCGTACGACCATCTCTAGAAAGTTGCAAAATTTGCGAAACTTGAAAACTAGGAAATAAATTAGGAAGCTCTCTCTCCTCCTTGTGACCCTGTTGCTGTTTCTTGCACTCCTTAAGTAATGCACAAATCTGCTCCTCTTTTGCCTTCGAACGTCCTTCTCTGACCAATTTCCCATCTTCAACTACTCACTAAGACTACTTGCTCAGCTATTCAGATGTCCTTTTCTAGGAATTGGCACATGATCTTCAATCTCTGCAACTTGAACTGGCTACTCTGGTAAAACTTCACGACTTGTTGCAATTGGAAATCTATAATTTCCTCCTGAAAACTGGATCTGGAAACCATTTGAGAAAAATAGAAGTTCCCCCTTATGTGTGCTCTCTCTTCCACCCAACGTTGATTTTGCAACTGCAAAACTGCTGCAAAAACAATTGCGTCCCGAGCAAGAATATGCTCTGCGAAAAATACTAAGTTGCTCACCTGCTACTTGCTAGAATCACTTCTGAACAAATCAAACTCTTCTTGCCACCTGCAATTGGAAATTCGCCCCCCTGTTCAGTAATTCGCATTGCTTGGCCAACCTGTGCGCAGACCTTGAAGAAATTTTGCTGCTACTCCCTCTAAGCAATGAATTTCTCCCTGTTCGTCTCTGAGCCTCTGATCCTTCAAATATGCTTTGACACCATGTGAAAATTCCTTGAAATGCAGATATTGGAATTAATTCTCCTCATTGATTAGTTGTTTATTATTTTTTTGATTAATAGCGAATTAATCACACTGCAATTTCTTCACCAAATAAAAAATAATTGCGGAAGCAAAAATATGAACTAACAAATATGCTAGCACGCATACATAAAAATTGACGCAATTATTTTTGGACAAATGTCCCCAGAAAAACCCAATATGGTAAAATTGGTACAACAGTTGAGGGTTTTATTATTATGCAACAACAAAAATTCTGAGTACAATAAAATGAATGTCAAATTGGCGTTTCTATCGAAGAGAAATACTAGCAAAAATATCGGAGGGAATTTACCCTCCTCCTGATCTCCACAAGCAATCCCAAGTCAATTTGACAACTCCAATTCAATTGTCTAAGCTCCCTGTGCAAGCTTCTGCGTCACCCCTGTGCAACTTATAACTCATTCAACTTGAAACTTCTGTTACTTAAGTCGTTCTTCCTGCTGCTTCTCTGGAAGTGATCCTACCAGCCTTCTAGAAATTTTCTCGGCCTTTGGCAACTGAATTCACCTCCAACTCAGCTAAATTGCATCGCCTCTTAAATCTCTTTCACTGCCCTTGCACAACCTCCTAGAGAAATAATAACGATTCCTTTCCTGACTCTCTGGAACTGGAAACTCCTTCGGAAATCTGCTACTCTGCTCCTCTGCCACTTGCAACTCGATCACTAGCTTGATCTCACCATTGAATCACCTGCTACTGGAAAATCGAACTTCCTTGATTATTGAGTATGTGCACTGATATGTCCTCCATCTATCCATCGACCTCTTCTTATAATCTCTAGTTGGGACTTCAACAACCATGATTAAAGCTTAATCGATGGTTGAGATCATCTCCATGTCGATCTGTGTGAGTTTCTAGAGAATTCTCACCTTTCTCAATCAATTACTATTAATTAACCATTTTTCCTAAGTTAGACTTAGGAAAAATTTAAATGGTGGTCAATTAATTTAATTGATCTATCTCTAGGTGGAATTTCCAGAATCGATTTTTGAGTTTTGGAGAACTCGTGTTTTAGCCTCTACACAAAGTTTGAGACTAGAACACCATCTGATGCAAAAAAAGTAACAAAGAATAACTACCAAATTGGACAAGGGGACAAGAGGATAGACCAAGCCCATTCTTTCGATTGAATCCCCCCACTAATCCATGTGCAAATGTGTCCATAATAAATAAGCAAAAATACCCAATTACATAATGAAAAGCCATACCTTAGGGATTGGAAGGCAAACCTTCAAACATATGATCATGGTAGAATGGGTGGGGCACATAATGGTTGGCTCAGATGGTAGAGATGGTGGCGCATCGAGTTTTCAAGGGGATGCGAGCTCCTCCCTCGGTCCTCCTTATCACACGTGTTATGAAAATTAGCTTCATCATCTTTTCCGTCATGTGGACCTAGGGAGGACCCTCATTCCTGCTCATCATCTAGATTCTGAAGGTCATCATGATGCTTAATGAAGGCATCCTCTTGAATGTTTAGTGCATGGCATACATGAAAATGTCTAGGAAATCCAATTCATCAATAGATGAGAGGCTCCTAGGTTCATGATTATGCAACCATGAATTATGACCATGGAGGGATCTCATGAACAACAATATAAGGACATCCTGTTGGACCACTTTCATCTTTGAAGTACACACGATAAATCTTTCTACATAATCAATTGCAGAGAGTGGATCACCATCAAACATGGGCACCCAATGTACCATCCTCCTTGTGACATGGTTAGGGTGCCGAGGGATGCTAGTGATGTCCAAAGCAGGAATATCATCAAAGAAATACATCCTGTTGATATATACATATAAATTATGTAGGAGTCACCAAGGTGAATGTAGATATGCCTAGAGAAATGCTTGCTCCCCCCTACAAGCATTGACCTTAAAGTTCAATGAAGAACTAGGGCTTTCGTTCTTACAATGGAGTTGCCAAGAATGATTTATCAATGATTTTTTAAGGGAAACAAGAGACACGTCTCGTGTCCCCAACAACAATGCCAAAAATGTTACCGCTCAATTTAGCAGGGGTCCTAGGAGGTGTTCCTAAGGGATTACTACTAGATCAAGTGGAAACAATGGGACAAGGACCCACTGTCAACTCATTCGATGTCCCCTACTCTTTATAGACTTTCATCTATGGGAGGACTCCCGGTATAAGGAAAACACTAGGAATGATGAGTCAATGATAGGATAGATAGTGATTTCTAGAGCCCATTCAAAAGAAAGACTCAAATGATAGGGTTTGCTTGCTTTAAAAGCAAGATGTGGGGCTCTCTAGGAAAGGCTCAAAAGAGGCTTATAACTTGGGATTAAAGATATTCCTTAATGAGGGATACCCTAGACTTAAGATTCCTAAATAAATAAGGTTTCTAAGTGGCATTTTGAGATAAATAATGATAAGTATACGAGACCACAAAGGAGGCTTGGGAAGGTCAAAGTTTGACCTAGGGTTTATAATTTTTATCTTGCTTTCAATGGTCATGTTAGGTCAAACAAGGAGGATGAGAAGGGCCTCGGGAATGATGAACTTCTTTTGAGCTTTTCTAATAATGAGGCCCTTGAAATCTACCTTAACCTAGGAGGAACCTAGATAAGTATGGTCTTATGGCTAAGGCTTGGTGTATCTCCCAATCTGATCATGGGAATTAACTTAAACTTGGAGGACCCCTAGAGGACACACTAGTGCAGATAGCTACCAACTCGCTCCAAGCCCATTCTTTTCATCAAATCCCCCCACTAATCCATGTCCAAATGAGTCCATAATAAATAAGCAAAAGTACCCAATTACATAATGAAAAGTCATACCTTTGGGATTGGAAAGCCCACCTTCAAACATATGATAATGACAGAATGGGCGAGAGCACATAATGGCTGGCTTAGGTGGTAGAGATGGTGGCACATCAAGTTATCAAGGGGGTGTTGCCTCCTCCCTATGTCCTTCCTATCACACATGTTCTGAAAATTATCTTCATCATCTCTTCTGTCATGTGGACCTAGGGAGGACCCTCATTCCTGCTCATCTTCTAGATTCCAAAGGTCATCATGATGCTTAATGGAGGCTTCCTCTTGAATGTTTAGTGAGGGGAATACATGAAAATGTCAAAGAAAGCCAACAAAGAATTCGTCAATAGATGACAGGCTCCTGGGTTCATGATTATGAAACCATGAATTATGACCATGGAGGGATCTCATGAACAATAGAATAATGACATCTTGGTGGACCACTTTCATCTTTGAAGTACGTGCAATAAATCTTTCTACATGATCAATTGCAGAGAGTGGATCACCATCAAACATGGGTACCCCACGTACCATCCTCTATGTGACATGATTAGGGTGCCCAGGGATGCTAGTGATGTCCAAAGCAAGAAAATCATCAAAGAAAGACATCCTATTGAGATATACATATAAATTATGTGTGAGGCGCTTGGGTGAATTTAGAGATGCCTAGAGAAATGCTTGCTCCACCCTACAAGCATTGACCCTAAATTTCAATGAAGAACTAGGGGTTCGTTCTTCCAATGGAGTCGCCAAGAATGATATATAAATGATGTTGTAAGGGAAACAAGAGACATGTCTCGTGTCCCCAACAACGACGCCAAAAATGTTACTGCTCAATTTAGCAGGGGTCTTGGGAGGTGACCCTAAGGGACCATTACTAGATCAAGTGGTAATAATGGGACAAGGACCCACTCTGTAGGAAAGGTGCAAAAGAGGTTTATACCTAGGGATTAAAGATATTCCTTTATGAGGGATGCCCTAGACCTAAGATTCCTAAAGAAAGAAGGTTTCTAAGTGGCCTTGTGAGATAAAGAATGATAAAGATGTGGGACCACAAAGGAGCCTTTGGAAGGTCAAAGTTTGACCTAGGGTTTATAATTTTTATCTTGCTTTCAATGTCATGCAAGGTCAAACAAGGAGGATGAGAAGGGCCTCGGGAATGATGAACTTCCTTTGAGTTTTTCTAATAATGAGGCCCTTGAAATCTACCTTAACCTAGGAGGAACCTAGATAAGTATGGTCTTATGGCTAAGGCTTGGTGTATCTCCCAATGTGACCATGGGAATTACCTCAAACTTGGAGGAACCCTAGAGGACACACTAGTGCAAATAGCTACCAACTCGATCCAAAATTGGATGGCTACAAAAAAATTTGCTTGATGCCCTAGGAGCCCACCAAGGTTAGGGTAGAATTCATAAAAAAGGTAAGAGAAGAAAGTTTTGGGGTGATCAAGAGTGGATTATGGACTAGTGCCTGGCCTTTTGGGGAGAAATGGAGTCAAATGATCTTGACTAAACCAACTTCGATGCTTCAAGGAGACCTTGAGTGACTTTGCTGTCCAAAAAGGTGGAAAACAAGAACCCTCATGAATTTTATACTTCCAACATAATGTCAAAATGGAGTTTCAAAGACTTAATCATACAATTATTCCCCTAGGAACATTCACTCTATATTTGTTGAATGAGTAATGTGAAAATTTCTAAATAGAAATCCTACTGGAGTGATTAGTATTATTTTTTCTACTTATTACCTCAGAAATAAGTTATCTACTGTATTCTTACGACAAATATCGAAATATATTCTACTACAACGTTCACAACTAAAACATTGTAGAAAGAAAAAGTAAGTAAAATGTTGGCACAAATACAATCACAATGACTTAGTTATTTTTGGAAAATTGTCCCCGGAAAAACCCAATGCGGGAAGACAAGTGCAACAGGTGAGGGTTTTATTATTCTTCAACAAAAATCTTCATGTACAAATTACACCGAGCAGTATAGGAAAAGGATTTATGAGAAAAAATTACAGATGTTCCTGAACAAGTATTTGACCCGAGAGAGAAGTTCCTCCACCCTCCGCGTCTTTCTGGCTTGCCCAATGTCACTTTCTTTGGCCTCTGGACTAGTTTGTGCAATGCCTGCATCACCCAAGCCAACGCTTCCTCTCCCAGCGTCAATTTGCCTAGCACTGTCCTTTTACTACTTTGCATCTTCGTCCGTGTCTCTCTGACTGATGCTGGACCCTCTTTGTCTCTCATCCACCTGCAACTCTCCCTCTGAATCAATTTTCTCTTGTCGAACTTCGACCAGAGAGAAAATCGATTTTACTCGGGCAACTGAGTATCTGCCTGGTGTGTTTTCCAAATGACCCTCAAGCCCCTCCCTATATCTTCTTATTGGATAACCAACAACCTAGATTAACTCCTAATCAAAGGCTCAGATAGTTTTGACTTGATCTCTGTCTTTATCTAGAAGATTCACCCACAATTAGATTAATACCCATTAATATTTTAATTTTCCTAAGTTTAGACTTAAGAACCCCATTAAAAATATTAATTATTTTAATATAATCGTCTTTGGGTGGAATTTCCCAAAATGGTTTCTGGGTTCTTTGGAATGCATGTGCCCAAGGCTCCCTACAAAATTTGAGGCTTAGAGCGCATCCGATGCTACCCCAAATCAACACTCCCTCTTAGCGAGGAATGTGCTCTAGCAATATACTACTGTTGCATACTTCTCTGACTCTGAAGCATCGTCCTCTGCGTTGCTGATGTCTGACATGCTGTCCACCAACTACTGTGCTGCTACTGCAACTGTATTGCTGCCTTTGACATTGCCACTGCCAATGCTACATCTGTACTACAGCGCCCTCTGAATTTTTACATTTGTGCTGCTGTTGGCACTACCACTGCCAACTGTCCCTACACTACAAACTGTTGTTGCTACTGTAATGGATTTTCAACCATACCCAACTGCTCTCTGAACTGAATGAACTTAGCTCTTCGAAGAGCTTTTGTGAGTATATTGGCCACCTGCTCTCCTGTGGGAACATATTGTAGCTGTACTGCCCGATGCTGAACACAGTCTCTGATAAAATGACAACGGATATCTATATGTTTTGACTAATCATGAAATATTGGATTCGTAGAGAGTTTGATGCAACTCTGGTTATCGCAATAAACCTTGGTCGCTTCCATCCTTTTTTTGAATAGGCACACAAGGAATTTCTTGAGCCACATGGCTTCGCACGTAGCTGTGTTGGCTGCCATATATTCTGCTTCTTATGAACTCAGTGCTACCGATTTTTTCTTCCTGTTGCACCAAGATATCATCCCTGATCCAACACTAAAGTAATACCCTAAGGTATTTTTTCGTTCTACTGAATTACTTGCCCAATCTAGATCGGTGAACCCATTCAAACTGATGTCCTCCCCTCTGGAGTACTTCAACTCATATCCGATTGTTCCACATACATACCTAAGTATGTGTCTTGTTGTTGCCAAATGCACCCTTTTTGGTTCTACCATGAACTGTCTAAGAGTGTTGACAACAAAACAAATGTCTGGCCTAGTGTTGACTAGATACATAAGCGACCCAATGAGTTGCCTGTACAAGGTGGGATTTACTTCTTTGTCCTCTGATGCATCTATTTTCTTCCAGTTGGTGATCATGGGAGTAGCCATGGTTGGCAATCCTGCATTTTGAATCTTTTCAAAATTTATGTGGCATACCTTCCTTGACCAAGGAAGATCTCCCCATTCTTTTGCCAAACTTCCAACCCCAGAAAATAATGCATCAATCCTAAGTCCTTGTTGATTTGGGGTAGCATTGGATGTGCTCTAGCCACGAAATTTGGTGGAGACATTGGGGCACATGAGATTTCCAATGCCCAGAAAGGGTTTGGACAGATTCTAAATAGTTCAGGAGATATTCAAATAATTAATATTTTTAATGGAGTCCCTAAGTCTTAACTTAGGGAATTTAAAATATTAATGTGAATTAATATGAAACTGTGTTAGAATGGTCCAAAAGACATGGATCAAGCCATATGTAATCTTAGCCATCGATTAGGGATTTAATCTCGGCCGTTGATATGTCAATGAGAAAAGTATAAGAAGAGGCTTGAGGGTCACTTGGAGAGCACACTAGAGTGATCAATCATTCTATTCTCTAGAGCGGGGTTTGCTAAGAGAGATAGAATTAGTGATCGGGAGTTGCAACTGAGCGGCATTGAGTACAGAGAGACAGAGAGGCAGAGATAGTGTCAGGAGAGAAGCGCAGTAGCAGGGAAGAGTGACGTAGAGCCATCCAAAGCTCATCTAGGGCCACACAGAGGCAGCCGGGAGCTGCACAAAGCCCCAGAGAGGCCAGTGTTCCTGATGCAGAGGGCCGGAGGGCTGACGTAGGGCCTCCTAAGGCTGACGTAGGGCCTCCTAAGGCTGACGCATACCCATCCGAGGTGACACAGGGCCAATGCTGGGCAGAGAGGGGCTGACGCGGTCTAGAAAAGGCTGATGCTGGGGTTTCTAGGGTAGATTGGTGCTGAGAAGTTGTTGGAAGGATTATCCCGGGTTTCAGCTAGGAGATTTGTCTCAAACTGAGAGGTATTACTGCCAAGGAAATTCTCTATTGGGTAGACCAATTTCGGCACCTAGATTGTACTCTGATATTGCTTAATAAGAAAACCCTTAGATAGCTGCATCATTTTTCCCACATTGCGTTTTTCCAGGGACATTGATCCAAAAATAATGGTGGCATATAGTGTGATTGTTTCTGTTTCTTTCAGTTGTTGATCCGTAATGTGTTGAGCATGCACTAGTGTTTATTTTTAGTATTTACATTGTAAATAACTTGTTAAGTAACAGAACAAGTAGGTAGGAATAAATCAAATAAAGTGCATGGAGGGTTTCTAACTAAGTAGACTCAGAAACTTCAACAGTCCTTCATGTCGAATTCGGCTTCAAGATTCTCCTTGCAGTCTTGGATGAGCCTAGATGACATAGTTAGGAATATGTCATCTACATATAGTACTAGAATAAGAGGCTCATTCTCTACCTTTAAATAGGAGAGATTAGGATAAACATCACTCTTGACAAATCCCAACTATTGCAAGTAACTATCAATCCGACCATACCATGCTTTGGGTGCCTTCTTGAGCCCGTATAGGGTTTTCTTTAACCTTCAAACATGAGATTTCTTCTCATGAGTTTCGAAGCCTTCAGGTTGTTCTATACACACCTCCTCTTCTATCACTCCATTAAAGAATGTTGTCTTAACATCCATTTGGTGAATCCCACATCCCATTTGATCTGCTAGGGATATAATAGATCTGAAAGAGGTGTATCGAGCAACTAGGGTGAAGATATCTTCATAGTCCATTACTTCTTTTTTGAGCATACTCCTTTGCTACGAACCTTGCCTTATACTTCTCTATGTTGTCGTCTGCACATACTTGATCTTGTAGATCCATCGTTATCCTAAAAGTGAGCTATCTTTTGGTCTAGGTACTACTTTCTAGACATCATTCGTCATGATGGAGTTGTACTCTTCCACCATGGCATCCACCCATACGTGGTGTTGAACAACTCCCTGAAAGCTAGAGGGTTTTTCAACCTAAGCTACCAATGCTTGGTATCTATCTGGGACTCTATGCCGCCTCTTCTCGGCTCTACGAGATCCAACAAAATCCTCTGCATCCCTCAGTGTTTGCCACACTTCTCTGCTTGTTCTACCATTGGTGGTGGGAGGCTTAGCGAACTCTTCCTCCTGTTTTTGTCATTTTGTCTGTTGAGAAGCATATGCATTTCCTCCCTCTGAGGAGATAGTAGTGTTGGTCACTGTACTTGACCGACTTTTATGCTCTCCTGCCTTGCTTCTTGCTGCCCCTGCTACTCTTGGACTAATGGAACATCTCCTGACTGATCTTTTGCAAACATTTCATTAGATTTCCTGAAAGCATAATCTTCCATGAACTTTGCATCCCGTCTTACTACAATCTTTTTGTTGCCAAGAATGTAGATTCTATATTCCTTTGAGGTCTCGCTGTATCCTATGAGATACCCCTTCTCTGCGGTTTGGTATAGTTTGCTACGCTTCTTGTCTGGAATGTGGCAATAAGCCATGCTTCCGAATATGCTGAGATGACATTATGACTGACTTTCGGATTCTTCCCTGCGAACACTCCTTCGGCCGTTCTCTTCCCCAATTCTCTATAAGGAGTTATATTCTAGATATCTACTATCGTATTGCAAGCTTCTGCCCATAGATATTTAGGTAGATCTTGATCATACAACATGGATTTGGCTGCCCCAACAGTGGTTCTGTTCTTTCGTTCTGCCACTCCATTCTTCTCCGGATTATATGGAGTTGTCCACTCTCTTTTGATGCCCCCTTTTGCGTAGAAATCTATAAAATATTTGTTTGTATATTTTCCACCATTATCTGAAATAATACCTCTATATTTTTCCCTGTCATATTTTCCACAAGAGCCTTAAACTCTTGGAAACGATCAAAGACCTCATCCTTGGTCTTTAAGAAATAGATCCAGGTTTTTCTGGAGTGATCATCGATAAAAGTGACTAAGTATTCGCCACCACTAAGATCTCTTGTGGACATAGGACCGCAAATATCTGAGTGGATTAATCCTAATACACACTTCGGTCTATTGTTACTTTTGGAAAAAGTTGCTTTAGCGTACTTTCCTAGCACACATCCTCTGCACAAGTCATCATGTTCAATACTAAGTACTAGTACCCCTGTAACAATCTCTCTAAGCATCCTCAGTGCTCCATGGTGTAAGTGCCCCATTCGCTTGTGCCATAATTCATTTCGCTCCTTCTCACCATTATAGTTTATGCCTATTAGTGCCATTGGCGATTCGAGTTGCAACCTATACAACTTGTTGCTTCGAACCCCAATTTGCTTTTTCTTCTTCCAGCTTGGATGCTTAACGTATACTTTCTTCCCGACGAAGTATACATCATATCTCTTGTCCTATAACTAGGAAACTGAAATTAAATTCATTCCTAATCCTGACACATGTAGAATGTTGGTGGCTCGGATGTTAGTCCCTTCTTCTGTCTAAAAAGCTATGGTGCCTCTCCTTAATGGAGTACATTTCGTTTTGTTTCCCATAGTTATTTGGAAGTCCATTTGTTCTTCTTGATAGTTCAAGAAATGTTCTCGTACTCCAGTCATATGATTTGAAGCCCTGTTATCAATGTACCAAACATCTGTTGATGCAGAATTAGCTAGGCATGCGAATTCTTCATCTAATTTGGCAGATAAATCTGAGACACTTTGAGTATCCATATTGTGCCATTTTCTGACGCTGACCTATCCCAGCGACTGCTGTAGGAAACACTGCGTCCCACCTGAGATAATCCTCCTTGATGAATCTTCTGTTGCACTGTCCTTTCTACCATTGATAAATTTCGATTGGAAAAAAATTACCTCTGTGTCGGCTCACTCAGAGAGAGTTTTCCCACGAAATCCAATCTCCTTGGTTTGAACTGCGCAATCCTCTAGGAGATTCGAATTTTTGTCCCTGCAGGAATTTTGAACTCCCTTCTCTTCTCAGTGCTAGATCCTCCGAATTCTCTCTTCTGCTTCCCTGTAGCTCTGAGACCATGTGAAATTTTCTAAATAGAAATCCTACTTCAGTGATTAATATTATTTCTTCTACTTATTACCTCAGAAATACGTTACTTACAGTATTCTTATGGCAAATACCGAAATATATTCTACTGCAGCCTTGCACAACTAAAACATTTCAGAAAGTAAAAGTAAGTAAAACGCTGGCCCAAATACAATCACAATGACATAGTAATTTTTGGAAAATTGTCCCTGGAAAAGCCCAATGCAGGAAAATTGGTGCAGCAGATGAGGGTTTTATTATTCTTTAGCAAAAATCTTCATGTACAAATTACACCCTGCAATATAGAACAAGGCTTTCTAAGAAAAAATTACAGACGTTCCTGAACAAGTATTTGCCCTGAGAGAGAAGTTCCTCCACCCTCTGCGTCTCTCTGGCTTGCCCAACGTCACATTTTCTGGCCCTTGGACTGGCCTGTGCAATGCCTGTGTCACCTTAAGCCAGCACTGCCTCTTCCAGCGTCAATATGCTCAGGGCTATGCTTTTACTGCTCTGCGTCTTCATCCCTCTCTCTGACTAATGCTGGATTCTCTTCGTCTCTCCTCCACCTGCAACTCTCCCTCTGAATCGATTTTCTCTTGCCGAACTTCGACCAATGAGAAAATCTATTTTACTTGGGCAATTGAGTATATGCTCGGTGTGTTTGCCAAATGACCCTCAAGCCCCTTCTTATATCTTCTCGTTGGATAACCAATAGCCTAGATTAACTCCTAATAAAAGGCTCTTATCGTTTGGACTTGATCTCCATCTTTATCTAGAAGATTCACCCACAATTAGATTAATACCCATGAATGTTTTAATTTTCCTAAGTTTAGACTTAGGAACCCCATTAAAAATATTAACTATTTTAATATAATCGTCTCTAGATGGAATTTCCCAAAACGGTTTCTGGGTTCTTCGGAATGCATTTGCCCAAGCTTCCCTACAAAATTTGAGGCTTAGAGCACATCTGATGCTACCCCAAATCAACAAGTAACACATGCAAAAATCCCAACAATTTTCAATGCTCTAAGCACTTTGCATTAATTAGGGCACATCCAATTATAACAAGAGAAAATTCCATATGTTATACATTTGTTATAGCATAAATTTGCATCATAAAGCACTTGCAAAACAAAGGGAGAGTATATCTATCCATCCAACATGCAAAAATAAGCTCCAAGAAGAAGTGCGAAGTTAATCTGTACATCAAAATTCATTTACAAGCTCCAAATTCGTCCAAATTGCAGGTCCGAGTTCTCTTTTAGAGACAAGTTCCAAATCCAAGTGATGATGGGTTACAAATGAGGCCTCACTTTTATTTATATGAGCCTCTAACAATTCAAATTGGTCTAATTTTCTTAACAAACCCCTAAAAATGACTAATGTGCAAAATGACACCCTAATTAGCGACAAGCCCACCAAATAGCTCTAAAAGATGCAGAATAAGCCTCTCAAGTGGGCCAAAATTATAGAAAAGTAGCTAAAAGGGTTGTTGGAAGGCCAAATGAAGTCCCTCATGTGCCATAATGAATAGGAGGGTTGCAATAACAATGATAAATGGGGTGGCCCCTTGATCTCCAAGAAAATGACCTGTGGTGCTCCCAAGTGGTTGTGGGGGCAGAAAGAACATCCTAATGGGTCTTCGACTGAGTCGAACAAGTATGTGCTCCATCTGTAAGGGATGGGACAATGATGCAAGCCCCCCCTTGCCCCCTAGGTGAGAAAAAACCCCATCGGGGCTCTCAATCAACTACCTAGTGTGTGGTGCAGGTGTGTAGCCGATTGAGCAATGTGGTCTAGGTGCATCATCATTATCGAATAGATGAGACATGAGAAAGTAATGGTGTTGAAGGATCCCATAGGATAACTATTTACTCTCTGCTATCGTGGAGGCCCATGGCTCTCAATAATCACCTTACACGTGCCATTGAGACCCTATGGAGGGATTGGACCTTGTATAGGGAGACCACACCCCAAGATGAAGACCCACTTGCAATCCTATATAAGATCCAATGTGTCTCCTCACCTTCCAACACAACAATTCATTAATGCAATGGAGTAAATAAGCTTACAGAGCATGGAACCAAGTGTGAAAATTCCTGAATCTAACACATTAGAAACCCCTACTGCAATTATCGATTTACAATCTCCTACTTGTTCTTTACATTAACATGTTATTTAATTGCATAAACATCGAAGTAAACACTATTACAACCTTCACAGATATGCAAATCATGTACTAAAATAAACAGAAACAATAACACAAGGGACACCATTATTTTGCATAATCGTCCCTGGAAAAACCCAATTCAGGAAAACCGATGCAGCATATAGAGGGTTTGTATTTTTAAGCAGTTCGTGAATACAACTAGGGTGCCAGAAATGGCTCACCCAATAGAGAATATCCTCGGCAGTAGTACCTTTATACGAAGACAAATATTTTGGCAAATCAGCGACCGTATGATCAAACCCCACAGTGACTTCAGCTGTTCTCTATGCTAGTTAGCGAAAGATGCTCCAAGCACTACTTTGGAACTGCATCACTCCTTTAGGAGTTGCGTTACCCTCTCTCGACTCTGAATCTATTGATCTACTCCCAGTCTGCCCCATAGAATCTCCCCAGCGTTGTCTCTAAGGCCCAACGTTAGCCTCTAAGGCTTCTGTGTCGACTTTCTGCGTCCTCTGCGTCAACTCTTCGACCTCTGCGTCAGCACTTCTAGGGCCTGCGTTGTCTCTCCGGACACCGCGTTGCCTCTCTGCTATGTATTCTTCAGCCTCGGATGAAAACCCTTTGCTGAACTGCCCCTCACTGCAACTCTGATCACTAACTCGATTTCCTCAACAAACCTCGCCCCAAAAAATCGAATTCTTTGACCTCTTGGTGTGTCTCCAACTGACCCTCAAGCCTCCTCTAATACTTTTCCTGTTGACGAATCAACAACTGAGATTAAGTCCCTAATCAACGACTAAGACTAGAACTATCTTGATTCTTGTCAGTAATATTCTTAATTAGCCATGGCTAATTGGAATTTTATATTTTGTTCAATTTTTGCCTTCTAAAGTTATTTGTAAATAAAAAGAAGTGAGGACGGGGGACATAACTCACTTTTAGAATAAAAAGTCACTTCCTAGTAGCACAACGTTGTGACTTAGAGGGGAGCCAAGGGGGCCAAAGGGGGAAGCAGAAATAGAGCCCACGCAGACACATGGAGGGATTGCGCAGGAGGGAAGAAACACGTGGCAAGAGAGGAATCACACAGGAGGAGGTGAGCCTTGGGATTGAGAGAGGAAAAGGCTATAAAGGAGAAAGGAGCCCCCTCATTTTGATCATTCTAGTTATGAACATTTGTGATAGTCATTTCGACTTAGAGCACGCTGGCTGTTAAGCTAGTCTGTAGCACTGTTTAGTGCATTGAGTGTCTCCGTTCAGAGATCTCACTCTTAGCCTCGGGGGACTTCGAGTGCCTGCTCGGGCAAGGTATTTCCATTGGCATTCCAGTAGTAGTTTCATTAGCATTTCAGCAGCAGTTTCATCAGCGTTTCAGCAGTAGTTTCATCAGTGTCTTTGAGGAACTGCGCAGAACCCTAAGGGGGTGATTTTCGAGGGTCAGCCATTTCAGAAAAGCTTTCTAGGTTTTTCTGGGTTTTTTGAGTAGAGTCCGATTCCAGAGTTTCAGCCTTTTCTAAGGAGGGGAGAAGTCCCAAATCTCCATTTGATTTCCAGCAGCAACAACAACACGACAGTTTCCAACAGCTGGGACGCAAATCAATGTGAGGCCATTCCAGGAAAGCTTTCTGGGTTTTTTCTGGGTTTCTTGAGTAGAGCCCGAATCCAAAGTTTTAGCTTTTTTTGAGGAGGGGAGCAGCCCCAAATCATCATTTGTTTTCTAGCAGCAGCAACATCACAACAACAACGTCCACGCAGAGAGTCCATTCTTGTCATTCTGAGAGTATTTATTCACCTGCCTTGTGCAAGTCGAGGTGCCATTTGTCTAATCACCTCTTGAACTCATTTATTTCTCAGTATAATAAAATCGTTTAGCATTTCTCGGTGCATTTCTTGTGTATCTGTTTATATTTCCAGTTTACATTATTATATGCTGTTCCACTGTTATTTTATCACTTCTGGGTTATTATATTATTTGCACATATTTGGTTAGAGTTTTTGCTGGGGTTTGAGGAATATTCTGGGTTAGGAATATTACATTGTCGCTTAGAACTTTCTCACCCATATTTATTAATACAGATGGCTAAACTGAGGTTGTCAATAAATGTGTGGAAGCTTACTTGCGTTATTATGCCACTGACAAACAAAACAAGTGGGCTCAGAGGTTACATCTCGTTGAATGGTGGTACAATTCCACTTAACACACATTAGCGAAAATTACTCCCTTTCAAGCTTTGTACGGTTACGAACATCCGAAATGGAAGGACCTTGCTATCATCGAGACGAAGTTGCCAGCTATTAAAAACCAATTAGAAGAAACCCAAAAATTCGTCCAAACTCTAAAAGAAAACCTGAATAATGCAAGGAATCATATGAAACAAGAAGCTGACCGAAATAGAACTGAGAGAGAATTTGAAGTTGGAGATTGGGTATTTGTCAAGCTCCAACCATACAAACAACTATCCTTAAAATAAAAAGGAAAAAATAAATTGGCACCAAAGCTCTATGGACCATACCAGATCAATAAAAAAATCAACCAAGTTGCATATAGTTTAAGCCTTTCGGATAAAATTCATGTCCACGTCTTTCATTTATCATGCCTTAAAAGGGCACTTGGTGACCATCAATCAACACAAACAATGCTTCCATCCTTAGATGATGAAGGAAGGGTCATTTTAGAACTAGAAGGTATCATATCCTGGAGGGAAAAGAAGCTCCGGTCATGAGTAATAAAAAAAATACTTGATCAAGTTGAAGGACTTACCAGAGGAAGAAGTTTCTTCGGAGACTAAAGCGTTTTGTTAAGAACATTTGTCATTACGTATGCTTTGAGAACAAAGCATCTTTTTGGGAGGAAAGCAATGTATTCTGTAAAAAAATTAGTATTCTGTAAAACTATTAGTTAATTATGGCATAGGGCATGATATTTGATCATGCCCATTCACCAAGAGGCACGTAGGGTTGTATTTAAGCTCAAGTCTCTCACTTTGTAAATCACCAAGAGGCACATAGGCTTGTATTTAAGCCGAAGCCTCTCACTTTGTAAATCATCCTATATATATCTTATGATAAATTGCAAGCGAAACCCTTTACAGAAATATGTCTGTAAAGACCCCAAAAGAAACTCCTCTCGTCAGATGTTGTGCCAGTAATCAAGCTTAGGGTAATATGGAGGCCAAAATATTGAATGTCTAGGCTGCAGAAGGAAGTTATATGATCGCTGATAAAGGCATCATGAGAAGACTATTATACATCTGTAAATCCAAAGAGCTAGCAAAACCTTATGCCAAAATTACGAACCAGAAACCATATTCCGCCCAAAAATATTTGTTAAGGTGCTACTCCATAGAAACTCGAGCTTCTAGAGTATAATTCTCATCTCAGGAGAAAAAATCGAACAACCTTTTCAGAATGAGAAATAAAGCACTTCTTCCAGATAGTCGTAAGCTTTTCCGAGCAAGAGAAACAAAAAAGGTCCCAACAATATTCAAAAATCAATCCTTGGATGAGACCCTTAACCAAATGTTGATGGACGCAGAGATATTTGTAAAGCCTTCCTTCCATAGGTTCGCAATACGAGGTCAAATAATCTTTTGACTGCGAGAATATGTTATCTTCTTTGATTTTTCTATGTCCAAAGGATCCAAAATGCTCTCTATTTATATAGATACGTGGGGCCTTTTTTAGTGAAGCTGACTTCCATAAAAATTTAAAGGCCGACAATAAGGTGGAGGGAAATAATATTAAATTAAAATAATGAGCCCAAAATTATGAAATCGGCTAAGGTTTTGGAGGGAAATTTCTTTTCTGAATATTAAATTTCAAATAAGCTCCCACCTAATTTTGGACCACCATTTAATTTAATTTTTTATTAAGGATTTGGTCAAATTGCAAAATTTTGCCAACATTAAATTGTCTCATAATCAACTAGTCATATGATGCCACGTCAACAGCTAATGTGGGTCTTGGAATGCCAACACATAAATTCCATATTATCTTTATAATTATGCCAATGAGATTGCCACATTAGCACTTGATCCCATGTCATCACACTTGTTGCAACATTGTTAACTCTTGGGGTTTTGGACCCTAAATTGGAGTTTTAACTTTGACCGGGCATATTTCACAAACCATGAGGACCCATGAAATGTTCCACATACCACCAGAATCAACAAGATGAGGAGAATCCATCTTCAAAGGGTTCCAAGCCAAATTCCATGATCTACTACCTGAAAAACTTCAATAACTGCAGGGTATCCTTATTGTCCAAGGAACCGAAACCCTAGGATTAGAGTTTCAAATAATAGCCAAGGTTTCATCCCCTACCTGCAATATCAACAACCATGACCAAAGAACATCAAACTGCATCATCATTATTTGCACAGGTTTCCAAACCCTAGGGTTAGGGTTTCATCCTGTCAATTAAGATTTCTGCTCTAACTAGGGTTTCATGATCAAGATGCATCCTCCTGTGACCTATCATATCAATGGTCTCCAAATCCTGACATTAGTGACGATACTTGCACACACTTTGCATCTTGCACCAACCCACACTATTGCACCTGCTCCGGCTTTGACATCAATGACAACATACTCAACAACTATATAATAGGGACCCATCTATGAAGACACCCTACTCCTATAAGCTTCGTTCTCCCGAGTATCTTGCATGGCCATATTGTACCATGACTTCTTGAACCTAAAGGTTATCTTCCTTTGACCTATTGATTCCCTCTCAGCTTGTTTATTCCCTTTGAATATTGAATCCCTCTTGAACATGTTGAACCTGGCCTTCATGGCCCATACAAGAAACCTGCCATACTCATCTAACTCTCTTGGCATGGGTTTTTAAAACACTGTTGCTACTTGCAATAGTTCCTATAATGACGTCTTAGAGTTGTCACCTGTGCAATTCTCAAATCTAGCTTCCCTTCTTAGAGACCATGCTCTGATACCATGCTAGAATTCCATGCACACAAGGTCTATTCCATGTTTTGGCAGTTTCATGTAACAAAATACATAAACACATTGAAATGCCTAACTTTAAAACAACTTTAGCACAACGAAATCTACCAACAATTATATCATACATAGAACACACAATTTTATTGCCAAAATTGATTTCTTATCAGTCATTTAATAAGGATCATAGGGATTCTGTGCCAAGGAAAATGGGCCTTTATAATTTTTGGAAAATATGCCCAAATACAAGTCAAGACCCTTGTCAATTTCCTTGGACTGAGGGTTAGTCGTTTAAGCCCTCACTGCCTTGCAAAAAATGCTTCTATGTCCATGCTTTACCACATAACACCTACAATATTTCACCACCTTGGTGCTATGACTTTAGGAAATTATTGTAGCACCAAAGGGCTTACCCATCCCTCTCAAATCCTTGGATCACTTGCAAACTTTATTCTATTCCGATCCCTCCCACTAAGGCTACCTCCTATAGCCCACAACCCTCACACAAGGCTCTTACAAGCCTCAACAGATCTCCCTGTACGTGCAAATTGTACTCAACAGGCGTGTGACCTTTCCTTCTACTATGGCCTGATGTCCTAGCATCCAAACAACAACCCTTGACGCTTTGTTCTAGCTGTGAATTATTCCTTCCATAGGTCTTGTGAAATTTCCTTGAAATTGTAACAATTGGAATTTATTCTTCTAACTGATTAGCAATTTAATTGTTTACAATAATTAACGAATAAATCAAATTGACATTCTTCACAAAATAAATTCCATGGAAGTAAAATCAGGAACTGAGAAATAGATGCACACATAAAATTTGACATAGTTATTTTGGACCAAGGTTGCTTGGAAGCGGGAGCAGGGAGCGACATTTTCAAAAGCTCTCGATTTGGGTGCATATTTTTATATCATATATATTTTTATACATTTTGATGCATATATGTCAACAAAAGCATGTAGAATGATGAATTAGATATAAAAAGCATAAAATCATGGATTGAACCATATAACATCAATAATCTAGAAGTTATAATCTTCATCAACCACGTCCACAAGTTAGTGACATACAACATACCGAGTCTCATGATTCATCAATCTTATATAGCATTTATCATCATTGATCACTAAAGTTGTAACTTGTACTTGTAACCATTACCATCACCAAGTAACCAAACGATAACAAAGAATATCTAACATGAAATGAAATGTTTCAACTTTCAACTTTCACGAAGCATCATATTGATAATTCATTACCAATGAATTATAATTTCCAACTTCAAACTTCAAACTTAAATTTTCATATAGTGTTTACAAAAAAATATCATAACAAATATGAAAGAGTCAAGAGTTATAAAAACTACTAGAAATTAGAAAATACAAGTAAATCTATTATCTATTGCTAATGCTTGGGCCTCTTGCCATGAGAAATGTCTAATTTCTGAGAAGGTCGTGGTTGTCTATTGGGAGTCTCCTCCCACATAGTCAGGCGACCAAAACTAGAAGGCACATGACCCTCATGCGAGGATGTAGATGGAGGTGGCGACAACAAAGGCAAAGATTGTGGAACTCGAGCACTGCTACTAGATGATGGGGATGGCATGGCTGTTGTTACTTCATCATCATCTTTCACAAGTTTTGTTTCCAATTCTTCTAGATGGAGAGCATCATCCTCCAAATTATCTTCCTTTGGGTTGTTGTCCCAAGTTGTATATGATGCATGATCACGAGCCTGCTCACAATAATGACTCAATAACCTCAAGTTGTAGTTCACATAAACCAAGCTTTATGCCCGGTTTTCATTGAATCTGTTTCTTCTCACATCATGTATGAAGCTATAGATGCTCCAAGACCTCTCTGCAAAAGAAGTATTTACAACTTGTGAGAGCACTTTTTTTCCCAATTTTGGCAAAAGTCCCTGGCTGCAACACCATGTGATAGCATCAAATTTGTCCCTATCTTCCATTGCATGCAAATAACCAAACATTCCAGTGCTAGTAAAGTATTTCCCTTATTCACGCCATAATCTAAAACATTCCTCCTCCTCGTCACGAAGGTACTCCTCTTCTCCAAGGTTTTCAAATCCACTAGTAGCCACTTCTTCATCCTCTTCATCAATCTTCCTCCTTTTGCTCCCCAAAACCATCATAACAAAAAAGGGAACCGACATTAAGAGAATGCCAAGCCATATAGCACTGATGTTTGAAGTTTTGAAGTTTGGTGGAGTTATAGTTTCTTGCCTGCAATAAAATGGAGGAATGGGAATGGGAAAGGGAGAAGAGAACATTTTCATTTAACAATGAACATATAAAAAACACAAATTCTAGATTAGAGTCTAGATCCTACCTCTTTGGCCTTCAATCCAAAGCTCTAATCTCCTTTGGAAGCTCCTCAAACTCCTAAGCAATGCTCTCAATCTTCCACCTCAACTCAAACTCCAATTGCAAAATCCCTCTCTTGCTCTTGCAATATGAAAATGGTGAATTGTGGGAGGGGAGGAGGGCCTTTTATTTCTTTTGGCCCCTCCCCTCCCTCCAAACAACTGTTGCACCTTTTTCGCCCATGGGGGGTGATATTTTTTAGGTGGGAGGAGTCGAGAGCGATTGCTCTCGCCTAAAAAAAATTGCTTTGGGAGCGTACTGTTCCCTTTCTCACTCCCAAAAAACTAGGGAACTATTTTTGTTAAGGGAGCGCACTCTAGAAATTCGTAGTGCACTCTCGATGTCACTCATAATTTGCTCCTGAATGGAGCGCGCTTCTCGAGCAGATTCGAAGGGTAGGCCACTCCCCCGCAGCCCTGTTTTGGACTAAACGTCCCCAAAAAACCATGAAGGGAAAACATGTGCAGCAAATGAGGGTTTATTTTATTATGCAACAAAATAGATAATTACAACCATTGGCCTCCCTGGCTTAGTGCCAAAAATAATATCTCAATTGGGAAAATTATTTTTCCCTCTCTCCAACTCAATCTTGTCGTCACTCAGAAGGTTGCACTTCCCTGGCAATTCGCACAACCAGAGTAGGAGCATGCACTGCTGCCTCTGGATAAATCGGTTTGCCTTGGAAACCCTTCTAGGTGAGTTGTCTTGCCAGTTTCTAGCTCCAAAAACAATTCGCTTCTTGGTGCTAGATCTAGGCACTAACAGCTGAATCAAATCTCTAGGCAATTCGCTTTGGCAACTCGCAACTCACATTGTAGAACTCGACCTCCCCACTGGAAATTTTGGCTTCCCTCCCTAGATGCTGGAAACTGGAAAACCACTAGAGAATTTCTCTCCTTGTTGTAAACCCTTGTTGCTCTCCTTCTTTGGATTGAACTTTCTCCCTTCCTGAATTATTACAACTAGGTAGCTCGATTTGCCTTAGGAAACTCGCCCTCCCACTTGTAATTGTGTCTATCTCCATCCCATTGACTTACTCTTATAGTCTCTCATTGGAGTAACAACGACCAATATCTAATTGTGATCATTGGATAAGATCATCTTAGACTTGATTCATGTCATTTTTTGGAAGTCTCTAGAGCATAAGTCAATCTCCTCAATTAATTCCCATTAATTAATCAACTTTCCTAAGTTAGAATTAGGAACTTTTTAATTATTGATCAGTTAATTTAATTGAGTGGTCTCTAGGTGTTTTCTCTTGAAACCTTTTTTGGGTTTTGGAGATATCGTGTTCCTTAGCCTCTTAGGCACAAATCGAGACTAGAACACCTGTTTGATGCTACCATATCATCCAAAAACCAACACTCCCTCTTAGTGAGGAAGGTGTTCTATCGAAAATCTCTCTTCGACAACCTATCGCTGGATTGTCCACGCTGCTGATGTTTGACATCTTTGATACAACTATATCTCACTGTCCATCATGCCATTGCACATACTTTGATTCACCTGCTACCACCTATAGCTAAATCAACTCTAAACTCACAGTGCTACTGATATTTTTGCTGCTATTCCTACACTACTTCTACAACCATTGCAATAGTGAGTTTGATCTTCTGATCTCCCTTTGAAACAAAACTAGGAAATATTTACTACATGGAAACTCCCTCAAGGAATCTCGCTCAGGGTGGAATTTCTCCTACAACCTGCATCTCGGCAATTCGTACTGCTTCCTATCACACTAACTTCATGTAACTGCAATTGGAAGTTCGATCTTTCTCCCTAGATCCTGAAGATTTAACCTCTATAGGGTTTCTCCCCCTGAAGCTAAACTCCCTCTATGTCTCATACAGATCAACTATGTCCCCACAACTGGCTCTACACTTGTCCCCTAAATCTCTGACGACAACTAGCTTTGCTTTGTCAACTAAGAAATTGATTGCACCCAACTATCCTTGTGGCTCTCTAGTATCTGTTTACAACTAGCTCTGCATTGTCCCTCAAGATCTGACTATGCTTATGACATTGATCCTCCTGCTATTGAATACTGTGAGCCCCTGCAATAAAAGTAATGATCCAAGAGGAAACACATGTCCAATGCTATGCTTCCTCGGACCTTGCCCAATCTTGCAACTCTAAAGAATTTCGCTCCTCTTCCATCTGGAGGTATAGCTGCTATCAATGCAAACTCTTCCAACCTGGAGGTCAACTCATCTATCTCTGCCGAAGCTACTATTTGCTCCTGCACCTTCTTGCCCTTCTTTCTCTTCTGAAACTAGGTGACATAATGGCCAAACTCACCACACCTAAATCACTTGACTTTTGACATGTCCTTTTCCTTATTTTTTCCTCCCTTTGATCCTTGCCCCTGATTAAAACCCTTGTTTGCCTTCCTTTTGGTAGCAAGGGCAACATTCTCATCCTCCTCTTTCTCGACTTTTAGTCCTCTGCTACTACTCGTATTACCCTCAACCAAGTTGAGCCTTAGCTCTTCTTGCGTGAAATCCCTCCATAGGCATTCCCAATTTGGTAGCTAGTCTCGTTCAGTGATCCCTTGAATGAAGGTCCTCCACTCCTTGGTAAAAACCCATTCAGAGTTATTCGCACAAGCTCCTTGTCATCAGGTTTATCCCATACAACAACCAACTCATCATGGACATTATGAATTTTGGTGAGATAGGAATTCACGCTCTCACCCTTCTACATCTTTGTGGTCCTTGGCTTCTCCTTAAGAATCATCTTAAGATTCTGAGATGGATCTTGGTATAGCTTCACAATGACATCCCACATGTCCTTTGTTGTGTTCTTCCGTGCAATGTGTGGAACGATATGATCTCAGATCCCACACAAGACCACCCTCTTCGTCTTGGTCATCTCTTTCTTGAAGTTAGCCAATTGTTGCGCATATGTTGGCTCTGCCATGACATTTGTCACGAAATCCTTCAGACCAATCTAAAAGAGACTGCATTCTGGCCTTACAGACGCCAAAATTAGAGGCTCCATCAAGTCTATCCTGATCTCTAAGTCTTTTTGAAGCCATCTCTGTGAAACTCAAATAAATTAGAGACTAGATCTAGAAATGTCCTCTTCTTCCTTGCTTGACCTTTCTTTTTTTATACACACTCTCTCAGGAATGCGCATATCTGCGTTTGGAAATCCTTGTCTGGCTAATGCACTGCCTTAAGTTGTTTACTGAGACTATTTGGTCTGCCTTTTGAATGTCCTTCTTCCTTCTCCAGGAATTGGAACACAAGCAACAATCTCTATAACTCGAACTGGCTATTCTGGCAAACACGCACTAGCAAAACTTTGCTTGCTACGACCCTCTGCTACTAGAAATTATGGATACCTCCTGGATACTAGATCTGGAAAATGTTTGAGAAATTATGGAAGTCTCATCCGTGTGCTTTTTCTCTTCTTGTCCCAACAAAGACCTGAAACTGCAACACTTGCTGCAGATCTTTTGTGCCTAGATCTACTCAACAAATCGACTGATTTGCTCACTGGAACCACTTTCTGGCAATACCATTACCACTACTACAGATCTGAGAGAAGGCGTACTTCCTGTAATTACAAGAATTTGGTTTACTTGTAATCCGCTTTTCTTGTAATCCTCCTACAGGAATTCACACTTTCTATAATTGCAGGGATTCTCTTTTTATGTAATCACATGAATTTCTTGTAATTCACGCTTCCTCTATAAATTTGATCTCTGGAAATGCTTTTTTCTTAAAATTGGCAACTAGGGCAAACTCCATGTGGGTAATCTTAATTATGGCAGCTGATATTTTTCTTGGATTCCTCTCGTCGAGAGGTGTAGGATTAATCTAACGATCATCCGATTCTGACAAGTATTCATGGAGATATGAATTTATTTGTATTTCTTGACAATTTGTCAAGGTTGGCCAACATGTAAAATTGTGTTGCACACCCCCAACTAAACCTCAATGTGGGATATAAATAGAGGAGACCTTGAGGCATTAGAGCACTCATCTCATCCTCTCATCTCTTCCTTGTCTCTTGGGTATATAAAGGAAGGAGGACATAGATCTCTTGGGCAGCATTGAAGGAGGGTGCAAATCTCTAGGGAAGCATTGGAGGGGGATGTAATTAGGGCAAAGGAGAATGTAGTTAGGGCAGCAAGGACGCAGGAAAGTGAAACAAGTGGTTTAGGCTGCGTTGACTAGCGTATTGCCACCTTTGACTATGGCTTTGTATGGGAAGCCTCTCCTAGGCTAGACGAAGTGCTCGACAAGTCTGTGTTTACTGTTTGAGGGCACATTTATGACAGCGTTGACTGGTTAGGGCTGGCCGCAGTTTGCTGTAGCATTCATTGCTGATTTGACCATCATACCTTGACTGTTTTGGGTTGCCATTAATGTTGTTGGAGATCGAGTTCTCCTAGGTTGTCTTAGAGACATTTTGGGAGTTGATTGATCACCTTTGCTACTACTGTTCAAAGGTTTCATAACTACTATTGTAAATCATAGATTTGTGATATTGTACTATCTCTCTCTCTCTCTGCTGAAGTATTGAAGAATATAAAAGAATCGATCAAAGGGTTTCCTCGCATTGGGGTTTGTCCCTGGCTAGCGCCACATTTTGTGTCTCTTGTCTTCTGTCAATTTCATTTATGTTCTATCAACATTTTACTTGTATGTTAATGTGATTGCTATACTGAGAATTGACGTTGGGCTAATAAGAAGAATTGAAGTAAATTGCTATGAGCATAGAACATACCATAATTTAACATGGTATCAGAGGCGAGGTGAAGACAAAGCGCAAGCAAGAGCAAGAGCAATCATCGAAGACAGTTGGAAAAAGTCAAAAGGCTTCATGGGTTCCTCATCATGCTTCCCCGCCGAAGATAAGCTCTGTGAGAAGTCTCACTATCACGGATGGAAGATGTCTCTTGATCTGACATTGGAAGAGCAGGAAGTGTTGGACTATGTGAGAGGCAGAATTACGAAGCCTCCATCAAATGCACGGCTGCTACAAGGAATAACTACACTAAGGGTGTAGTCAAAGCAAAGAAGATCATCCGGGACTCTATTGACAAGCGTTTGGTGGCCTACGTTTTCGAGCTGAACACCTCCAAGGAGATCTACGATAGACTAGTAAGCTTGTTTAAACTTTAAAGTTAGTGATGCAAATCAAGTTTTGTTCCTCAAAATTAAGCTAAAGGATATTAAGAAGGGCAAAGACGAGGATATTCAATCCTACTTCTTAAGGATCACTGAAATCAAGAATGATCTCCTATCGATTGGAGAAGTTATTGTTGACAGGGAACTGACTATCACTACTCTTGGAGGGCTCCCATCCGAATGGTATGTATTTTGAACCAATCTTCTCAATAATGATTGAATTCCGGGATTTGAGGAATTGATGGCGAGATGCATTCAAGAAGAGACAAGGATGGTAGAGCAAGAAATCACTTCAAGCAAAGGCAAACCCACTACGTTCTTCTCTCATGCTAAAAGGAGAAATAGTTTTGGGTCTAAATTCAAAGGAAAGGCCGGATCGAAGGTGGAAGAAAGAGAAGATGCTTCGCTTTCAATAAATTTGACCACTATGCGAGGGAGTGTCCAAATAGGAAGGACACATCTCATGACAATGATCAAAATCACTCCTCGGGCAAATCCAACCATAATCAAAGGAATGGCAGGTTCAATGGCAAAGGAAAAATGAATGCTGGAAATCAAGGAAGTGGTCAAGCTTCCAAGAAAGCAAGGAACTCCAGGTATGAATCAAATGTTGTTAGCAATAAGCAAGATGAATATTATTTGATATCAGCCCTCTCCACTACCTCTCCTCTAGACTCGTTGGGCAATTGGCTTATTGATAGTAGTGCCTCAAGGCACTTCACTGGTTACAAGGAAGCTCTCTCTAATCTGATAGAGAAGGAGACAAACTTAGAGATTATTTTTGGAGACAATTCCACATATCTCGTAAAGGGTGTAGGGAATGTTACTCTTCAATTAAATTAGGGTAACACAATTCATTTGCAAGAAGTCCTATATGTACCTGATCTCAAGAAGAACCTGGTGTCCATTTCGGTAATGGAAGACAAAGGCTACAAGGTGGCCTTCATCGATGGCAAGGTACGTGTGTGGAAAGAGAATTTAAAAGATGCTTTTCCTCTTGGGTTTCGAGTTGACCCTTTATATCAAGTTGGAGGAAGTCCGTTGGGAGTCATGTATTGCAACACATCTGTTCAATCTGAACTATGGCATCGGATGTTTGCCCACCTTCATTATAAGGCTCTACCCGATGTGAGACAAATGGTGACAGGGGTGCCCAAGTTCAAAATAGAGCATGAACGTGTATGTCCAAGATGTGTCGAAGGAAATCTCCAAACAGGACCATTCCCGTCCATCCATAGCAAGACCTCCGACATTTTGCAGTTGTTTCACTTCGACATATCTGGTATGATGCCCCTGAACTCTTTGGGAAGATATCTATATTATCTCACTTTTACAGATGACTATTCTCGCAAGACTTGGATATAATTCTTGAAAAAGAAGGATGAAGTGTTCTCCTAGTTTTGTCGCTTCAAAGCCTTGATCGAGAATCAAACCGAGAAGAGGATCAAGATCTTAAGGACTGATAATGGGACCGAGTATGAATCCAATGAGTTCCATGACTTTTGCAAAGAGGTTGGCATTAGAGGGAGACCACAACACCATACACTCCTTAACAAAATGGTGTTGCAGAAAGGAAGAATCGTACGATTGTGGAAGTTGTTCGTGCCATGCTCCATGATCAAAGGCTTCCGAAGTTTCTGTGGGCCGAAGCTGCTAATACCGCCGTATATGTTCAAAACCGATGTCCTCATCAAGCATTGCATTCCAAGACTCCCAAAGAGATGTTCACTGGTAAGAAACCTGATGTCTCTCATTTTAGAATTTTTGCAAGTCCGTATATTTTCATGTGCCGAAAGAGAAAAGGAGCAAATTGGGTGCATCTGGAAAGAAGGGAATCTTCGTGGGCTATAGCGAAAATTCCAAGGGCTATAGAATTTATGTGGCTGGTCAAAGGGAAGTCGAGATAAGTCATGATGTCACCTTTAACGAAGATATGGCTCTTAGCAAGGTTGACAATCTTCCTATTCTAAGGAAAACTAAAGAAGCTGACACCAGGAAACTGGATGAGAAGGAAGATGAGACGATGCCCAATGTGGAAGAACCTATGGGTCCCATTGATCCCCCTCCACAAGAGCCTTCCTCTTCTAGGAAGAGGCCCTCATGGCTTACGGGGACACTTGATGATGCTGAAGGACATATTTCATCCAGAGGGACTTTCCGTGAAAGTATGAAGCCAACCAGGTATTAGGGATACTTGACCATTATGAGCACCATCATTCAAAATGAGCCTTCATCCTTCAAAAAAGCCGTGAAGCATCAAGTATGGAAGGATGCTATGAATGAGGAATACGAGTCCATCATGAAGAATGATGTCTGGAATGTGGTCCCCAGACCTGTTGACGGTGCTGGACCCGCCAACATTAGGGGATCACCTCGGTATGAAGTCCCAACTAGACCTCACATCGTTTGGTGTGGGATTCCCATACAGTACGATGGCCCAGTTGTCATTATCTTAAATATTTGCCTCAACTCTTGGTTGTTAACACAAGAGAGTGGTCTGCTTTGTCTTGTGAGAAGTGAGGTTCTCGTGCTTGATGATTGCAAGTGTCTCTTGTGCCAATGGTTCTTTCATCGTAGAGGGAGAGGGTGGAAGTGAGTCCCAAGTCGGTTGGGAGAAGTCCCAATTTTTCTAGGAACACACAACACAACAGGACGTGCATAGCTTCTGGCGAAGAATCCACACGGATGTGGTAACCTCAACACACAAGGGAAGATAACATGTATAACACTCAGCGGATTAGTTCGTGCAAGTACAACGATTTTTATAGCAAGTTTTATGTGAAAGGTTTGTCTGATATTCGAGAGAGTAGTCTACACGGGCGAGACAACGTTAACAACATATACAACACATTTTCATTAACATATATGTATTACAACAAGTGAATTAGTTCAAGTGTTAAACACAAGTTAAAGCAATATGTATTACAAGTGTTAAAGATTAGTCTTACAACAGTTACAATACATATGTGAAAATGTGCTGGCCTATGAGCAGGCTTCTGAATTAAGCGAAAGTTCCAAGACACATCATTACACCATACATCACTAACCCTACTTGCGGAGCGTTGGAGCCACTACTTACTCCTCAAAGAAAGATTACAGAGTCTCAAGGCTATGTGGGAGGAGCTGAGGTGAAAAGTCCTTTGCATGTACAAATGAGGGGGTATTTATAGCCAAGGGTGAAACTTACCCTTATGGTTGTTCGACTACCCTCATGACTATTTGACTTCCATGACTCTTCATACAACAAGTGGGTCTCTTGGACTTCCATGTTACAATACATTGATTGATAGTATGGCCCACAGTAGAGATGTGGACGACATGACTTGACATGACAGTGCTGGTACATTCGTGTTGCTGCTGGTGTGCATGTCGAGCTGCAGTGTTGTTGGTGATGAATGTCCTCATGGTGTGTCACAGCTTCACCTCCGCATGGCAACATGCGAAGAGTCTTCGATGGTCGTTGGGTTTGCTTGATGTTGCATTCCCACGTTACTCCTTGCTTGTATGTTGGAAGGCTTGACAGGTTCATCCGTTCGTGAAAAGTGCATGTTCGTCCGTCCATGAACGCAAAAGTGCATGTTCGCTCATTTGTCCGTCTGTGAACACATTTTTTCATGATCGTCCATTCGCGAGCACATCTCTTTGCATGCATTGTTTGTTCGTCCATTGGTGAACTTGTCCTTCTACATGTGCTCCCTTCGTTCATCCCATCTGTCGTTGCGCCATGTTTGTTTATGTACCTGTATTTGCATTCACTCATGATGAGACGGCATCAAATCCAAAAACCTCCTAGTCTACCATGATACATGATTGTTTTAGATGAAGGTGACCGGGAGAGGAGACAAGGTTTTGAGCTGGGATGGAGGCTCTGGGCACTGCTGATGAAAACTGCGTAGGAATCACTGGGTGATGAAGATGGGTAATCCGGATCGACAATGACTGTCCATGCGGTCTGGCTCAGTTGGAGGATAAAACCGCATAGTTTTTGAGAGGAACAGTTCGCGTTGTGGAAAGGCTGGGTAGGCAAGATCTGCGCAATTTTTGGAACAAGTGGACAGTATGATCTTGGCAGCAAAAAACTGCGCAATTCTTGAGGGGAACTGGCAGTCAGCTGCTAGGTCACTGGCAGCAAAAATTGCGCAATTCCTGGAAGGAACTAGCAAGGAGTTGCTGGGTCAATAGCAGCAAAAACTACGCAATTCCTGAGGGGAACTGGCAGTCTGTTGTCGGGATCTTGGCAGCAAAAAATGCGGAATTCCTGGAGGGAACTCGCAGTCAGGTGCTGGAGCTTGGCAGCAAAAATTGCGCAATTCCTAAGGAGAACTGGTAGTCCGTTGTTGGAAGCTTGGCAGCAAAAAATGCGTAGTTCCTGGAGGGAACTCGAAGTCAGGTGTTGGATCTTGGCAACAAAAACTGTGCAATTCCTTAGGGGAACTGTCAATCGGCTGTCGGAAGCTGCTGGAGGGAAAAACTGCATTGATGTTGGTAGGATGGCCTGCTGGTCACCTCTGCGCAGTTTTTGAGGTGAGCGGACTGTTGGGCAGCACAAGACTTGCTCATGAAAACTGCGCAATTTTCTTGGTGCGCAGCCGGTCGATTGTAGGGAGGGCTGGCTGGAAAAGCTGCGCAATTTTCTTGGTGCGCAGCCGGTCGATTGTAGGGAGGGCTGGCTGGAAAAACTGCGCAATTTTCTGAGGGAGACAAGGATGGGCAATTGGTGTCTGTCCGGCCTGTTTGCACAACTTTCTCAATTAGTGGAGCGAGCAAGGTCTGCAACCTCTACGCAATTTTTGAGGGGAGTCAGTCCCGGGGTGGCTGCTGGGTCAAACTCTCCAGTTGACCAACATTAAGGTTGATTCATTTGCTTGCGGACCGTGAAACTTGAAATGGTTTGCTTGGGGCTTCTACATTGTTGTGGGTGACAGTCGATCGAGTCGACGACGAGGTGATGGTCTGGCTATAAGAAGGGAACCCAGTCGTCAGAACTTCAACAAAGTGACTAAGTGTGTGAATGAGTGAAAGATGCATACGTTATCTTGCAAACACACACTTATATGACTTGACAATGAGACGACTCAAACCATCCTGACACACATGCGCAACATGACTGACCAACGGTGTAAGCGACAAACGCGACACATGTCGTTGGTCCATCGTGACGACATTTGCGCAACACTGTATGTGACTCTGTGTGTGAGTGGGATAGATGTTTACATAGCGAACACAACAAGTACACACAGAGCGAACACCCTAAGTATAACCAGAACATGGTCGCAAGCATGACATTGACATCAACATGCAAAACTTGGGTGAAATGATCAAGCAAGGTGGGTGCGAAGACTCACACAAGTTTACGGAGTGAACCCGAGTGTGCGTAGCCATCAAGTGAAACTCTCAAGGGAGGATCCGAAATTGGGTGCAGGCCAAAATTTTGGAGGGTGGTTGTAGCCACTACAACACTTGGCGACACAGTGGTAGAAGTCTAGCTTCTCCGTTTTGGTTCATTGATAGCACATGGCCTTGGTCTTTCAGAGAGTATTGAATCATTGTGCGGGTTACTTCGACTTCCCGACTTACCCCATGGACATACATGGTTCACATGTTGCCAACTTAGTCAAACACAATCAAAAGTTTAGCTTGATCACAGTGTTTCGAATTCGGGAAGGGTAGTTTAGCTCGTGAGTGGAAGATTTTTAGAGTATAAGTTTTCATCTCTGGTGTTGCTCCACTGCTAGCAGGCCTAGACAGGACCCCGGTAGAGTCACGCAGGAACACATGCATTGATCCAATGCCAACGAGCCTGGTCAATACCCCAGTGGAGTTGCATACTTCACCTCTCTGCGTAGGAAGCCTTTCTCTTCTTTCGCCTTTGTATTTTTTCAAGAGGACTCTGCATAGGCACTTATTTATTTTTGGGGTGGAAGAGGGATCCCGACTTATTGAGAGCATAAGAGGTTGTTCCTTCAAAGAAGCATGTAAGACCTCTGACATAGGTTTGCTCGTTTAGATTTTCCTCTTGTTCGTTTCTACTAGTTGGATGAGCTTGAACACACAGAGCAGAAGGCTAAGTGCAGGCATGGGGCTTCCCAGTGTGGACACAGGTTCATGGTTGGACCAAAACTTCCCTCGTAGATGGATCGTATTTTCTGTCAAGATTTCATCGACCGAAGGTTATAACCGAGCACGGAGAAGACGGACACAAGACTGGCCAAGTGTTGCTGCAGTGTCACAAGTCTCTTCAAATCTTAGCCACATACTCTATTCAAAAGCCAAAACATAGTAGTTGGAAGCACTTATTTTCGGAAACAAAAATAGTAAGGTATTAGGCAAACCAAACAAACGAAAACAAAATTAGTAAGCAAAGCAAACAAAGTGAAAACAACAACCAACAAGAAAAGCAACCAAGTCAGCAAGTAAACAAACATGCAAACCAGAAAGCAGAGACAAGCAAAAAAGCAAACACTACTCCTACTCTTACGTTAAACGGTTGGGGTTACATGAAATGAAATTTCTAGTGAAGCCATCATAGGCATACCCGACCTACAGTCACAAAGATATGAGTGATTAAAACAGATAAAAAATAGTGTGCAATAGAAAATGCAAAAACTTGAAAAACTTGCACACGAGAGAGAAGGTCTTGCCTCTGGGCAGAAGAATGTGCCACAACCACCCAACGCACATGCTTACCTCTTCCGTGACTACCATTTTTCAACAAACCTCGGAGGCCTCTTGCGAGTGTGTTTTTTTGCACCAAGTTTCTTAGCGAGTGCAAGGAAGGACTGAAGCTTGTTACCTTCAACACGACTCGCCAAGTAAGATTGTTCTAGCCATTCAACGATTGGATCATAAAATTTGTGATGGCTGTTTTGAAAGATTCGTGATCTTTGAGAAGATGGATTCCTGATTCAAGAGAGAGGATCAAGATGGGAATCTAATACGGATAGATAGATCTTGTTATTCTTATCAGTCATGTCAAGACAGTGAGGCCTTGCCATAGCCATCAGCGTAGGCCGATCTGCCTCACTTGCTTGACAAAAATCTAAGAATAAATATGTTACACAGTGAAAATCATAGTGTGCGAAGCAACTGTAATTGGATGTAATGTTCGGAAAATGATAAACTCATGATAGCCACCCAAGGTAGAAGAAAAATCAGACCAGTCGATCGAGATGGTTGATTCCCAGTTTGACACGAACAAGGAAAATTTTTGAACAATTGTGCGAACGCTCTGAATGAGGGAACCAAGTTCGTTGTCTGCTAGACATGATAGAACACCCACCTGCAACTGGTGAAAAAGTGCGCAGGAATCATGGTAATCACAAAAGTGTAAAAAGGATGCCAGCACTGTGAATGTGTGAAACCAGTTGGGGTGTTTGAAATGAAAGTAACTTGATTCGCGCAATAGGTTGTGCGCTCGTCATCACACAAGGAGATTTCTGGTGTGATGAGTGAGAAAATTTGACATGTGAAATTTGCAAAAAAGACCAAGGAGCTAATTACGAGAGAGAACATCCGATAAGTATGATTCCAGATAAAGATAGTCTTTGAGATGATCAACTTTGTTGTCCCATGATTGAATGAGGGACGTACACTCCTAACACGAATTAGATGTAAGAGAGATGCATGAAGACGAACATGTTGTAACGGATTCGTGGATTCGATCATTAGCGAAAATCTGAGATTTTGAAATATCACACCCAGAATAGTAAATATTCTTTACACGGGGATCCACGTCGAGTGCAACCATGCAGATATACGGATTGTGCATGAGAAACGAGATCTGATTTGGTTTGGCGGGCTTACCAGAGTCCCGAGGTCTTGACATAACCATCAACGGACGTTGAAGTGTCTCGACTCCTTGCATGTCCGGAAACTTTCCAGAATTGAAAAATTGCATTTTGAGATGTGAACCAGATCATGCATGGCTTGATGATGGTTGTTGTTACTGATTTCAAAATTGCTTTTAGGATGACAACCATCTCTGTCACAAGCTTCATCAAAATTTTCAGCAAGCTCACCTGACGAGCTGTCTTCATGCAACACACAAGATGATGACGAGTGGGAAGAGTCCTATGTGTTGAGACTATTTTCATCGTGGGCAACCTCATTGCCTTGTGTCGATCGAGGAGATAACTCATGGGATGAAGAAGCAAGCATGTTGATGCGCTGCGAATAATAGGACACACAGGCAAGTCAGGTGTAGAGGAAGTTTTAATATGGATGTCTGCTTTGACTGGTGCGCATTCCAGATCTTAGTTATAGTGTACCTGAGATGACAATAGATCATATGATGTGCTTGGGTGTTCATCAAAACATACGAAAGCATGGGAGTGATGACAGACCAAGACCGGATGTTGCTCTAAAGAATTTATTGTGCATGATGTTTCACCAAGATTCACGGATTGATAAACTATCAAGAATGAAGGCTCAATGTTTTGAGAGGAATTGATTATGTCTTCATTGTCCTGCTCCTAGTTTGTATGATGAGGCTGCCTTGCACATGACTGCAACTTGAGCTACCAACTCGAGAATCAAGAGAGTGCGCGCAGCTAGCTTGTGAAGCAGATCTCTCAAGCGAGTCATGGTGCAAGGAGTCATGGCTTGTAGATGATGTAGAATGGCAGAGATGCAGATTAGACTCAAGACTTGGGCCATGAACGGTGATGTCCTCTTGCGGAATGGAGTGATGAGTTTTCGCCATAGGCTTTTTGCACCATTATGGAATTTCCTCTATTGGGGTGGGAGATAGCCGAGCAGATGGGTTGGGAACATGCTGCGCAAATTTATCAACTTTGCAACTGTTGCGAGGGGGTATCCGCTGTGGAGATTTCTTAGATTTGCAGCTGGTGAGGGGGCAACCTCTTCAAGACATGAGGTGTCATGATCTGCAAGAGTCGAGGAAGAAGGAAAATCAGGAGGTTCACCGTTTCAGGAGACATGAACCGAGCGTTTAAGCTTTTGTCTCATGAAGTCAAGGTCGACAAACCATTCAGGAATTTCGTGACATAGGTGAAGGAAGCGGGTAGCAAAGTCCTCAAATGATTCACCAGGCTTCATTCTTAATTTAGAGATTCTTTCATAAACATCTTGATGGTCACATTCATCGAACACTTGATGGAGCTCCTTGAGGAAAGTGAGAAGGGAATTGATGGAAACAGGTGGCAGCGTATGACATCATTGATTAGCAAGATCTTTAAGGGTGAGGAAGAAGAGTACGCAAACAAGCTCATCACTATCGATTTCATGAGATTCGAAGAAATGAAGAAAATCATAAATGTGCTCGGTTATGGATGTTCTGTCCTCACTGTCAAACTTTAACAAGGACAAGTGATCGAGAAGTTCATCGGGGATTGATAATTGATTGAGGGAGAAATGAGAGAAACATACCAGGAGCATGAATTGTGTATTATTCATTGGGTAAGAGATTCAACCCAAATGTACAGGCTTAGCTTGTCATTTGGCCCTCCTTCTAGTGCCAAAATGTTGACGGTGCTGGACCCGCCAAGATTAGGGGATCACCCCGATATGAGGTCCCAACAAGACCTCGCATCATTTGGTGTGGGAGTCCCATCGAGGACGATGGCCCGGTTGCCATTATCTTAAATATTTGCCTCAACTCTTGCTTGTCATTACAGGAGAGGGGTCTGCGTTGCCTTGCGAGAAGTGAGGTTTGCATGCCTGGTGATTGCAAGTGTCTCTTATGTCCATGGTTCTTTCATCGTAGAGGGAGAGGGTGGGATTGAGTCCCAAGTTGGTTGGGAGAAGTCCCAACTTTGCTAGGAACACACAACACAACAGGACGTGCACATCTTCCAGCAGAACAGTCCACACAGATGCGACGGTCTCAACACACAAGGGAAGATAACACATATAACACTCAGCAGATTAGTCCGCGTGAGTACAACGGTTGTTATAGAAAGTTTTATGTGAAAGTTTTTTCTGATGTCCGGGAGTGTAGTCTACATGGGTGAGACAACGTTAACAACATATACAACACATTTTCATTAACATATATGTATTACAACAAGTGAAGTAGTTCAAGTGTTAAACACAGGTTAAAGCAACATGTATTGCAAGTGTTAAAGATTAGTCTTACAACAGTTACAATACATGTGTGAAAACATGCTGGCCTATGAGGAGGCTTCTGAATTAAGAGAATGTTCTAAGACACATCGTTACACCATACATCACTAACCCCGTGTGCAGAGCGTTGGAGCCAGTACTTACTCCTCAAAGAAAGATTACAGACTCTCAAGGCTATGTGGGAGGAGCTGCAGTGAAAAGTCCTTTTCATGTACAAATGAGGTGGTATTTATAGCCAAGGGTGAAACTGACCCTTGTGGCTGTTCGACTACCCTCGTTATTGTTTGACTTCCATGACTTTTCGACTTTACATATCTCTTCATACAACAAGTGGGTCTCTTGGACTTCCACATTACAATACATTGATTGACAATATGGCCTATAGTAGATATGTGGATGACATGACTCATGACATGACTCGACATGACAGTGCTGGTACATTCATGTTGTTGTTGCCAGTTGGTGTGCATGTCGAGCTGCAGTGTTGCTAGTGATGAATGTCCTCATGGTGTGTCATAGCTTCACCTCCACATGGCAACATGCGTGGAGTCTTTGATGGTCATTGGGTTTGCTTGATGTTGCATTTGCACGTTGCTCCTTGGTTGTATGTTGGAAGGCTTGATAGGTTCGTCTGTTCGCGAAAAGTGCATGTTCGTCTGTCTGTCCATCCGTGAACAGAAAAGTGTATGTTCGCTCGTTCGTCTGTCCACGAACACATCTTTGCATGATCGTCCATTAGCGAGCACATCTCCTTGCATGCATTGTTTGTTTGTCCGTTGGCGAACCTATCCTACTGTATGTGCTCCCTTCGTTCATCCCATCCATCGTCTTGCCATGTTTGTTTGTGTACCTGTATCTACAGTCACTCATAACGAGATGACACCAAATCCAAAAATCTCCTAGTTTACCATGATACATGATTGTTTCGGATGCAAGTGACCGATAGAGTAGACAAGGTTGTGAGCTGGGATGGAGGCTCCGGGCATTGTTGATGAAAATTGCGCAAGAATCACTGGGTGATGAATATGGGCAATCCGGATCGACGATGATTGTCTGCGGGGTTTGGCTCAGCTGGAGGACAAAACTGCACAGTTTTCGAGACGAACAATTTGGGCTGTGGAAAGGTTGGGCAGGCAAGATCTGTGTAATTTCCAGAACGAGTGAGCAGAAAAATACTGTGCAATTCCTGAGGGGAATTGGTAGTCAGCTGCTGGGTCACTGGCAACAAAAACTATGCAATTCTTGAGGGGAACTAGCAGTTCGCTGCCGGGGGCTTGGCCACAAAAACTGCATAATTCCTGGAGGGAATTGGCAGTAAGCTACTGGGTCACTGGCAGTAAAAACTGTGCAATTCCTGAGGGGAACTGGCAGTTTGCTGCCGAGAGCTTGGGAACAAAAACTGCACAATTCTTGGAGGGAACTGGCAGTTCGCTGCTGGAGCTTGGCAGCAAAAACTGCGCAATTCCTGAGGGGAACTGTCAGTCGGCTGTCGGGAGTTGCTGGCGGGGAAAACTGCACTGATGTTGGGAGGCTACCCTGCTAGTCACCTCTACAAAGTTTCTGAGTTGAGCAGACTACTGGGCAGTAGAGGACTTTCTCATGAAAACTGCGCAATTTTCTTGGAGAGCAGCGTCGGTCGACTGTCGGGAGCGCTGGCTGAAAAACTGTGTAATTTTCTGAGGGAGACAAGGATGGGCACTTGGTGTCTGTCTGGGCTGTCTATGCAACTTTCTCAGTTAGCGGAGCAGGCAAGGTCTGCAGCCTCTACGCAATTTTTGAGGGGAGTCAGTCTCGGGGTGGCTGTCGGGTCAAACTCTCCAATTGACCATCTTGAAGGTTGATTGATTTTCTTGCCTACAACACAACTTGAAATGGCTTGCTTGGGGCTTCTGCGTTGTTCTGGGTGACAGTCGATCGAGTCAATGACGGGGTGATGGTCCAGTTGTTAGAAGGGAATCCAGTCGTCAAAACTTCAGCAAAGTGACTAAATGTGTGAATGAGCGAAAGATGCATACATAATCTTGCAAACACACACTTACATGCCTTGACGACGAGATGACTCAAACCATCCAGACACACATGCTCAACATGATTGACCGACGGTGTAAGCGACAAGCGCAACACTTGTGATTGATCGTTGGTCGACTGTGATGACGCTTGCACGACAGTGTATGTGACTCTGTGTGTGAGTGTGACAAATGTTTACATAGAGAACACAACGAGTACACACGGAGCGAATACCCTAAGTATAACCAGAACATGGTCGCAAGCATGACATTGACATCAACATGCAAAACTTGGGTGTAATGATCAAGCAAGGTGCATGCGAAGACTCACACGAGCTCACAGAGTGAACCCAAGTGTGCGTAGCCATCAAGTGAAACTCTCAAGGGAGGCTCTGAAATTGGGCGCAGGCCAAAATTTTGGAGGGTGGTTGTAGCCGCTACAACAAGACCCCAGCACAAAACAATTGTCGCGTTGAAGTGGCTATAGAAAATAAAGCATGGAGCCAATGGGAGTGGTGAAAATTATAAGGCTCGCTTTGTTTCTCGACGATTATCTCAAAAGGAAGGTGTAGATTATGACGATATATTTGCACCTGTTGCTCAATACACCACCATCCACTCGATCATAGCCGTTGCTGCTTCGCAAGGATGTAACCTACATCAGATGGATGTCAAGACTGCGTTCTTGCATGGTTTGATTAAAGAGGAAGTCTATGTGGAACAACTCGAGGGGTTTGAGATTCATAATCAAGAATCTCACATATGCAAGTTGAAGAAAGCTCTCTATGGGCTGAAACAAGCACCCCGAGCTTGGTATGAGATGATCGATAGCTACTTGATGAAGCTAGGATTCACTAGGAGTAAAGCTGATCCAAACCTTTACTTTAAGGTTGAGGATGATATGTTAGGCCCCTATACTACTAGTGTAAACCCTTATTGTTATTAGTACAACCCACTTATTATATTGATGTACCCATGTAGTGCCCATATTGTTACTATTGTGCCCCATAGAAGCCCACTATTGTTATTATTGTGCCCTTACATTATTATTGTTATGTCGACTCTAATTATGTTATGACCCCTTAGACTCCTATATATAGAAAGGAGGTCTTTTCATTTGTATCATCAAAGAATTGTTCATTTATGTAATGTAAAGGAGGTTTCCCCCTCGAATAGGCTATATTCTAAGGCGTTGATCTATCTTTTCTAACTTTTTGTGAGCTGGTTTCATAACATTTGGTATCAGAGCTTTGGATTCTATGGTTTCGCTGCTCGAAACAGCTCATCGTGGCATTTTCTCTATAAAAAAATTTTCTGCGACGTTTCAGAAGCTAAAAACAGAACCCATTTGAGAAGAAATCACGTTGAATCTCAGGTCCGAATTTCAGAGCTTTTCGCGCTATATTTGCAGAGATATGATCTAAGGAAGTTGGTCATTTTGCAGACACCTGAATTACATTCCAAACAGGTGACCTAGGGAAAATCGTCATAACTTTCTCTCTGAGCATCGGATTGAAATTTCATAAGAAGTTACAGAAAGAGGACTGACTTTAGTTTCTTGTATATATTTTTCAGAGCCAAAGGTCAAAACAGTGACTCGTGGCATGTCGTACAAGTTCGCTCTACTAAACTAGTCCATAATCAGGTCACTGTGGGAGATTGTGCATAACTCTTTCTTGGAGAATCCAATTTGGATCAGACTGGTGGCATTGGAAAGAGGACACAGATGGCTAATACAGGTCGCAATTTCAGAACTTAAATATCTAAAAGTATAGAGTTACAGTCGTTTCAAGATCGAGCTCTTAAAATCAAGAAAAAGTAAGATGAGGAAGTTTGATGGCAAGGATCCGGTAAATTGGATACTTTAGATGAAGCAATATTTTGATCTACATGGTGTACCACTATTACAAAAGGTATGTATTGCATCTTCATATTTAGACCTGGATCAATTTTTATGGTATGAAGGGCTTTGTTCTCGTAAACAACTTGTTATGTGGTCAATTTTCATGGAGGAAATGATAGCACATTATGAGGATACAAAGA
>APFE030759161.1:0-26639 GCA_000404065.3 Pinus taeda | reverse complement strand
TTCAGCACCATCAAAAACATCTAGGACACCTAAAATTTTGAAGTTTAACAACTATAACTTGGATTTACAAAAATCTTTACCACATTTTCTCTAAATATAACAGAATTTCCATAACTTTCTAGGCAATTCCTCCGGCTAGTTAAACTACAGCTCAACCATATACTTATATACACGACATTTAATCTTCCTTGAGTAAAAGGTGAACTAATGTAAAAAGATTGTGTTCATTCTACGTAAAATAATGACAGGATATTAAAGTGAATTTAATCATTATATACGAAGTTTATCCTTTCAGGAATGGGGGCATGTTCTCCAAACAATATGACGACATACGATAACGGAAAAGGGATTCATATGGGCATAAATTGAGAAAATGTACTCGTAGCAGACGGTTACATCTGTCAATGTACCATACTTGAGCAATCCTAAAGGGACAACTATTTTCTATGCCATTTTGCACTCAAAATGTTTTTAACTTTTCTTTTAAAATTAAACACGAGAACTGAACCGACTAAAGGCCATGTAGTTACAATGGCTATATAGGCCAGAATCCACATCGAACACTTTTGTTGCCGAGAAAGTTGCATTATGGCCTTTACAGGTACTAATTTATTTGAAATGTCATCGCTGGTTCTTTGCTTCTGCACTACATGTTCGTTTGATGGACCAGTTTTCGCATTTACATGTGCACCACCATCAGAGTTGCAGAAAGTTAAATCATCTTCAGAAGTCTTGTGTACATCTATGACCTTGTTTCCTCCAAATTGAGAATAAACATCAGTTTCTGAATTTTTTGGCCCCACATTCAATACAGTTTTACCTTGTGTAGTAGCCTGCATCTGCACACAGAAAATAACCTCAATAAATGTCTTTAGATATTCTTAAACATCAACATTCAACTCCTTCTAGAAGGCTAGAAATAAACAAGCGAGCATCTACTATGATCACTTTTTCCAATAGATTTTGGGTCCCGAAAAACATCTAAATAGAAAAGACTAATTATTGTCATAGCCCAATTTCCTCTTTAATAACAATTAGTTATGAAAGAAATTAAGACCTGGTTCAAAAGTTGTCGTAAAACAGATTGAAGAACAATGAACTCTGCACAACTTTTAATGCGTATTTCAAATATAGACCCTTTTTCCCCATTTGAGAGCTTAAGCTGAGAATATTCTACACTGCCTTCTTCAAGCTTTGGTTCTTGCATAAAGGGAGTGTCCGTTGCAGCATGTGGTTGTTCATCATCTACACCTTCATTTTCACCCGATATTTTCATAGATGATTTTGAAGGTAAAAGTAATTCTTCCATAACTCTGTCATCTCCTTCAGAATCCATACAAATATTATTGTCGGTGCTAACCATTCCATCTTCAGAGACATTCAAATAGGGCCCTTTGTCAATAGAAGATGCAAGCGTTGAGCTCAGACCAGAAGTTTGTACCTGCCATACAAGAAGTTTTATGAAACACCAACAAGAACAAGTACATTTCAAATTAGTATCAACTCTGAATACCTGACATTCTTGGGAATTACCAAAGAGATATAGTACAAGGTCACAGTATTAAAATTTTAATTCAAAAAGTGCAAGTCCCAGATTATCATGTTTCTAAGTTCACTGTCTTAAAGTAACCGAATGTTATGTGAGAATAACTTTTCAATAGACATTTTATATAACGAACCAAAAGGGTGGATCATAGTTACTATGTACCCAGGTGCTAAGAACAAGGAGTGAAATTCCTTCAAGAAGTTGACGAAGAGCAGATTGACAGAACTATCAGATTTTCTGGTAATTGGTAAATACTGCCTGATATAGTGGAGAGAATTGAAAAGGACATATTCCTAATAATGTTGTAGCAACACAGCACATGGTTATCCTGACTTATGCTACCCATGTAAGAAATACATGTACCACTCTCACCTATTTCATCACAAATTACAATAATAATTAATTATAATATCTTGATATGGTCATGGAGGTCTGTTAATTTTAGATAACAATGGTATGTTCCAATTTACTTCAATGTTCTTTTAGCAACCCAATGACAATTTCCAATTATTTCCAGTTGCAATCACATAAACTTAATCACATTGACAGTAATTGACAGTAAGTGAAGATAGAACGTAAAAACAAATGCAGAAAACAAGCCAAGATAAGAGGACACCAGATTTGGCGCATGCCAGGGAAAAACCTCAATGTGGGGAAAACCCTTTGATCAAATCTTCTTATTATTATTCAATAGTTCAGCAGAGAGAGTATAAAAATCAAATTCACTTGCCCAATACACAGTCAAATCAGCCTGTCAAATTCTGCTGTGAAATCAGCCCTAACCAGAAAGTCAATGCCAGGCAAAATAGCAAAAAAAATCCTCAAAACAACTCGTTCTTATCCAGTCAAACTCGTCCTGATCAGAAGGTCAAAATCAGCCGAAAAAAGTCCAGTCAGAATCGGTCAAAGGAGAGAAAAAACTGTTGTAATTTTCCGTGGTCAACCTGTAATTTGGTCCGCAGTCAAAGTTCTCAGAAAACCTCGGTTTCTGTGCCAAAATCTGCAGCCTGCTGAGACAGAAATTTCTCCAAAAGTTCAGTCAAATGATGATGGTCTCGGTCAACACTGGTCAACACTGTCCAACAGTCTGAAATTTCTGCAACTTTGGTTCTGCGGTTTAGCCCATAAATTCTCAGTTTTGTGCCTAGCTGTATGGCCTGCCAAAATCAGTCTTTTCCACCCAAAATCGAAGTCAAACTCGGTCAAAAACACCTTGGTCAATGCTGGTCAAACTGTCCCTGAACTCTGAAATTTTCAGCCAGCAATCTGTCCCAGAAAACTCATCCTACAACCACACATGTGAGATAGAGAGACACTGCCCCATAGTTGTACGACCCAATCAGAAGAAGAGAGAGAAGAATGTGCAAGTGAATGATGTCCAAATGAGGAGAGAGGTCACTCCTATTTATACAATTGAGGGTGAAAGGACACATCCATTCGGCTTCTTGAGCCTGCATTACGCTGAGGACTACCTTAACAATTTGTGCATGAGAGACTAAATTAAAAATTCCACTTCTGCTAGTCCGAATGAGATGATCTTTATATCAAATTTGGACCTCTCAGAAAGGGGAATCCAATACAATAATCATCTCCATCATATGAGCTGTCCCAAGGTGGAATTTGGCCCTAGTTGCCAATTTTAATACTCCCTCTCAACTAGGGAGAATTCCACTTGCCAATCCATCTGACATCATCATGCCATCTTGTCATCATGTACCATCTTTGTCATCACTACTCTGCTCTGCTGAACCATGAAATAATAATGAAGAATTGATCGAAAGTGAATCACAAGACCTTACCACTCTTCACTGACAAAAGTCAGTAAATGACCCCAGATCAAGTTGTTGAACACCATGCATCCTAGTCATAGGGAGTACGAAAGTACATGATGCGTCCATCGATAGTGCTATGGTCCCTAATCACTTTTCCCAACTCATTGGCCAAATGAGAGGTACTTCCCATGAGTCCCAGATTCCATGGGTAGGATGTATCCTGGGGCATCGACAAGAGAAGGTGAACCACTCATCCTGTTCATATGCCATAGGAGAAGGTGAACCACTCATCATATGTCACTTGTAGGGGAAGGTGAACCACTCACCCTACATACATGCATCCGCAATTGTAGGGAAAGGTGAACCACTCACCCTACACACATGTCAACCATCATGGTGTATCACAGGGGAAGGTGAACCACTCACCTGTACATAGTGCACCACCAAGGGAAGGTGAACCACTCACCCTATGGTTGCTCATAGCTCCAAGAAGTACCCCAAACCCCAGGAGCTCCTAAGCTTAGTGTCCAACTCATATGGGACCTTCATAGGAGGGTTGTTAAATTGGCAACTAGGGCCAAACTCCATGTGGATCAGCTTATTTATGACAGCTGATATTTTTATTGGATCCCTCTTGTCGAGAGGTGTAGGATTGATCCAAAGATCATCCGGTTCCGATAAGTATTTATGGAGATATGAATTAATTTTGATTATGGAATTATTATCAAGCCGACCAGCAACTTGAGTAGGCTCAGAAGCCCAACCGACGTGTCTATTCAACCTCTACATTTTAGTATAAATTGGCAAAGACTTGAAGTCATTTGGACAAGTATTCTTGAGTTGATCTCCTCTCCACGTCTCGGGTTTTTGGAGAAGGAGAGAACAAAGAATACGCTGGCATAGATGATGCCCTAGCTCACACGCAGATGATGCCCTAAATTACAGTCAATATGCAAACCTATATGCTGTTCATGATGAATCTCTATACGTTGTTGAAGAAGTGAAACCCTATGCCGTTCATGGAAACACTCCATACATATTCGCATGGCATTACACTGGCCATACACACAGCATTACGCTGGCCATATAATATACGCAGGTGGAAACATTACGGTGGTCACCGCAGTCATAACCACAGCCGCAGGACCTAGTTACCCTTACGCAGATCATGGAGACTTCTTATACGTAAATCATGGAGACATTGTACGTTATCCTTATACGTTGGTCACTGTATATGCTGGATAATATATGCTGTTCATAGATCACTGTATACGCTGGAGATTATAGGTCACTGTATACACTGTTCATGAAGGCACTTATACGCATTCTAGAAGAGACTTAATTCCGCTAAGAAAGCAGGTCTAAACGCTGTCAAGAGAGACCTATTCTTACGCTGTCCTTAAGTGCCCTAAACGCTGTCCTGAAGGAATCATGAAGAAATCATCTAGTCGCAGTCAAGGAGGATGTATATACACAGCTAGGACAGACCTTCTATATGCTACTTATATGCTGTCCCAAACCGCAGTAAGAAGGACTAGAAGAGGCCCTCATCTCAGGCTTGAAGGTGCTCTAATCCGCTGTCACAACTACAGCTATCTAAGGGAGCTTCTATATGTTACAAAGGAAGCTGAGTTCAGCGTATAACAACAGCATGATGTATGAGGTATTGTGGATGGGCAGTAGCATGATGTATGAGGTATTGTGGATGGGCAGCAGCATGATGTATGAGATATTGTGGATGGGCAGAGCAACGATAAATGGAGCATGGGCAACAACATGATGAGCAACACAATGATATATGGGTAGTGTGATTTATGAGATCATGAGACAGCATGATGGTGCAACACAATCAGGGGCAGCAAATGGACGAGATGCAGAACGATGATAGGTGAAGGAGTCACCTTGAGAATCAGTTGAAGCAGAATGTCTTCAACTGATCTCATTATGATACGAAATGATCTATGCTAGATCTAGATAAGTCAAAGTATTGACTGCTGTTGTAAATGTACTCTCTCTCTCTTTCTCTGCTGAACTTTGAAGATAAAAGAAGATTTGATCAAAGGGTTTCCCCACACATTGTGGGGTTTGTCCCTGGCTCGCGCCATATCTTGTGTCCTCTTGTCTTGGCTTGTCTTCTGCGTTTTGTATTTATGTTCTATCTGCAGTTTATCGTAATGCTGATGTGATTGCTAACTGAGAAAATTTAAATAAATTGCTCTAGCATAGAACATACCGAAATTTAACAGAAATTGACACCCTCATTTAGCAAACTAGAGAGCAACCTTGAAGTCTTGGGAATGTAGTCCCATTTTGCCACGAGCAATGTCTGGTTATAGGTTCAAGAGATGAATGTTTATTAGGGTATTTTGACACTAGGAGCTAGGTTAAGTTTAGATTTGTCTGTAATGTGATTTTAGGTTAAAGTGCACTTTAGTCTGTTTCTTCAGTATACTTTGGTACTTTATTTATTTGATGGACACAATAATATCTTACACATGAGTGTAATCCATGAGATGTAGATCAATTAGTTTGTATGGGGTTTAGTCCTCACCAGGTCTTAGGTTGAAACCTCATGGGGAGAATTTGAGGATGGGACCCATCTTGGGGGGAAGTAAACTTTCCCATGGGGTGTCCAAGTATGATGGAGCTTCCCACAATCTTGGTGAAAGCATCCTGCTGGTGGGCAAATTCTTCTTCCATTCAAAATCAGGGTGGCCTTGGTCTAGGCAATGCCTAGCTGGAAAGGAAAAAAACTGGTTTGATAGTTCAAACATCTCATCAATATTAATTGCTTAAGTGCCATGGATTGTTTCTCTTTTTGATGGTTTTAATCATTTAATGATAGCGTCACGATCATTCTGATCATTTGTCTCAAGATCTTCGACTTGTGAATATAACTCGCTTTGCGAACATGGTATCAAAGAAAATCAAGTCTTGCTTGTTGCCTCAAGGAATCCCTTTATGGCCTCTAATAACAAGGTCAAACTTGGTATGAATAAATGGATTAATTCCTTCTTGGCTACTATGTTTCTTGATGCCATGTTGACCCTAATGTGGAGACCAATAGGCGACTATCATCTCATTCTTGTAATTTATGTAGATGGCCTTATTGATAGTGACACCAAACATTTAACCTATATGAAATCAAGCCTTGAGAATAATTTTGACATGACAAACTTAGGATGTTTGCATTATTTTTTTGCCCTTCAAGTTTTGTAGGCATTGTTGAAAATCTCTTAATGGATTCAATGGCGTTTGCAATGCTTTTTGCTCCATGATTGTTGTGAATGACTTATCAGGAGAGTACCCATGGTTTGAAAATGTGCCACTCTATTAAAACATCTCTCTCCTTGTTTTACGCTTTTCTCAAATAGATGTCATGAATCTTATTATGCAAGGGCATGGAGGGATGTGTCTTGTGATGCCCTTGTAGGCCAACTTCTTTGTTTTTGTTTACCTCTTTAAGAGTTATACAAACATTGGTAAACAAGGACATTGATATAACTCAAAACAATATGCTCAAATTTTAGTCCAACTCAATCCTTCTGGTACCCTTGTAGACCAACTTCTTTGTTGTTTCTCGTCCTTTTAAGGGTTATATATAACCATTGGCAATCAAGGCAATTGGTAAAACTCAAAATAATATGCTTAAATCTTATACATCTTCAAAGCTAATTTGATGAATAGAGAGTCATGGCCTTTGCTTTTGGCCCTTGTTTTTGAACTATGCCTCTATTTTCTATTATAAGACATGTAGAAAACACATTGTGAAAAGGGTGTATGATAGGATATCAACAAAGTGCAAAAGACAATATAATTCGATAGCATTGCCTCAAACTAGATCATACTTTTTTTGATGGATGCTTTTGATCAAAATGTGCAAATGATATCGTACTGTATAGGATATTATGATGAAGCAGATACATATCACAACTCATGAAAGTTATCCTTTAACTAAAATATCATGACCAGGTTGTATTTGTGTTGGAATTATGATTGCTGTTAGACCAAAACCCGCAAGCATTAGTCTCCGCTACAATCGCTAGGGTTAGGATCCACGAGAGGCGATTAGTCCATGTCGCGAAACACATGGAGCACTAAACCCAATGTCCAACAATCTCTTTCCCCCCCCCCAAATGCAAGCTAGGTGAGTTTTGAACTTGAGACTTGTTGCTCTGATACCACTTGTTGGAATTACGATTTCCATTTGACTAAAACTTGTAGGCATTAGTCTTTGTTACAATCGCCAGAGTTAGGATCCACAAGAGGCAGTTAGTCCATGTCACGAAACACATGGGTGTTTTGGAGAATTTGGTATCTACGGATAAATACTAATTCCCTAGATAAGTAGCCATATCTAGAACAATAGTTTAAAGTATTTTAGTCTTTTCCTATAAGCAATAGATAAGATGAGAAGACCTACTTGTAGTTCTGCTTTCCTCTCGTCTCCTTTGTATCGATCCGGTCGCTCCTTCCCGTACGTAATATGCTTGAGAAGTACTTGTAAAAACAACAGAAAACAAAGAATCGATCAAAGCAAAAGATCTATTGAATATAAGTGAATGGAATCAGATACATTTCACACATATAAGCATTATAAGACAATACAAACATATGGGAGAAAGGTTCAAACACTTTATTGAATAGAATAAGGAATTACAACCATTGTGTTTGATTCAAAGTCATTCCTCCAGCTTGGATCCCATCCACATCACATCAAAAGCATGACAAACTTGTAGCATTACAATACTTGCTTCAAAGTCAATTCTCATAGCAACATTATCTCCTTACAATTCAACATAGTCCAGGCTCTGATCACTGAGTTGAGTGGTCAATTTATAGGGAGATGAAGGAGTTTTTGTCATAAATGGTGGTATTGAATGGCCTTCCATACTTAGAATTAGTTCCATGGAGGAAGGGATGAGAGGATAGGATGCATCTTAACTCATTCATCATCCATTTTCGAGCTCATAAGAGTTGATAAGTGAGGGAACCTTCTAGATGACTCCAAAAGATAAGAATATTCCCCAAACCCTATGTGAATTTCACTCAAGCTCGCCCAACGTAGGTGAAAGGAAGCCTAAGTGCTCTGCAGAGCACCCTGGCATGGACTTAACTGCTCTACATCACACCTTTACATGGGCCTACCTGTGCTGGTCCATCTAGAGGCCATTTCTGGATGTCTTCAAGTCATGAAACTGTTTGGGAAGGAGGCATTCAAAGGGGTGACTTGTTTAGGGCATGTAGCAACTGAAATTAGGGTTTGATGAACCCTAAAACACTGATCTCGATGATGGGATTGATGTGCCCAAATGTATTTGTAACAATGGGGAGCACTGAACCCAATGTCCAACTATTTGTTTGGGCAATTTCTAGGATGCATACACCTAGCCCAAAATGCTTGTAACAATTTGCTTGTAGGAATATCTTATAGATTGAGGTTCTTTTGCAATTAAGAAATTTTACCTTAGAGATTTTTTGGATCTTAACCTTGTGAATTTTCAGCCTTATGGCTATTATGAAATATGATAAAACAAGAATAACATCAGACAAATTTTCACCTCTTAACAACCCCGATTAACAAGGCAATTCAAAAGAAAATAGACCAAATGTATGCCAACAAGTTTCAATCTTCAAGGGCAATCTTACAATGTAAACATAGTTCTGAAAATCACCTTTATAATAGCAGTGAATCTTCCCTATATAGCATATTCTTTGAGATTTATGTTAAATTATATTACAATTTCAACCTTAGCTTATGTCAAATCAACAAGACATATTAGTGCTTCCAATTACCAAACCACGAAGGAATGGATAGCTGAAAATCAAATTTGTAGTAAAACAAAATTTTGGATAGTTGAAAACTTAATATGTATATGTGAAGATGAAGTTCATGTACATATCATAGCTTCATTCCAAGGCTAGTACAATCCTCTAGCTCTCCTAAATGCTAGCCAGGGAAGACCAATAAACCCTAGTCAACACCAAGGAGCTCCAACATGCAAGCATTACACTAGCGAGTCCTCCAAGTCAAGATGTTTCCTCTTCACCATTCCTTACTAAGTACAATCTAGGACTTGATTACAAAAGTCTAGCTCAAATGTCTCGAAGCGATGAAACCCTAAACCTAGTATTCAAGATGCTCCAAAAACTCTAAGAAACACTAATGCTTCCAAGATGAGAAGTAAGGTACAAAGAAGAAGATCAAAGAGAGAGAGAGAAGGCCAACAATATATATGTGGGCGTACACTATAAACCCATACAATCAATCTACAAAGTGTTGAATTTTCTACAAGGTACACGGTTGGATTCTATTTTCTAGGAGGGAATTACTTCCTAATGATTTTACACAATATTTTTATGCCACTGATGTCATTGAGCAATTACAGAAAATATCAACAGTAAATGCAACGAAAATAGTGAAGATCATAGAAAGACATCCATGCACAATAGAGATAGTATTTTTATCTTGGGAAATCCAACCTTGGGAGAAAACCCAACAACTTTTCTCTATGAGAAATGATTTTTCAGCAAAGTTCACAAAACCAATTTGTCTAGAAATTTGTGCCAATATCCAAGTAAAAAATACTAGTCAAACTTGGTGAAGCTCCAACGAATCAATGATGGTCAAACCAACAAAAGTAGCCGAAAGTTAATGTTGGTCAAACAATTAGCCTTTGATCAAATTCGGCCCATGCGATCAAAGTTCGACCCTACAACCTTCAATCAACTCTTGTGGCATGCAATCAACTCCTGTGCAATAACCTTCCGTTTGGAGAAATTATTCTTCAACAAAGTTTACAAATCCAGTTTGTTTAGAAATCTGTGCTAATATCCAACTCAAAAATAATAGTCAATCTTTTTCAAACTCTAGCAAATCAGTGCCGGTCTAACCAACGAAGATAGCCAAAAGTTAATGTTGGTCAAATAATCAGCTTGTGGTCAAATTCGGCCAATGCGATCAAATTTTGACCTTGCGGTCAACACTACAGTCTGCTGTCAACTCTTGTGGCATGCGGTTAGCTCCTATGCCTTGTGATCAACCCCTATGGCCTGTGGTCGACTCCTGTGGCCTGTGGTCAAATCTGGTAGCTGATTTGAGGCTGCGGTCATATCTGGTAGCTGATTTGAGGCTGCGGTCAACTCTCGCGACTGCGGTCAACTCTTGGGGCTTGGTCAAATCTTACTCAAGTATCTCAGTCAACAACAAGCAGGATTGACCCTCCATCACATGTGTGGTTTTCAAATAAAGAAGATAGACCTCAAAAACTCCAATTTCTCCTTGTTCAAACTTGCTCTTGCTTGATGGAGAAAATGAGAGTTCACCATGCCTATTTATACAAGTTGAATGGGGTGAAATACCCCAAGGCACATGTCCCTTCATGTGTTGGGTTGACTTGTTTTCTTGGTTCAACTTGATGCTCCAAAAATCAAAATTTTAATTTAATCTTTCATAATTTTTCTAGGTTGACTTAGGCATGCGGGAATACCTCCCGATGCTACAAAAATCAACACTCCCTAGCGAAGGAGGTATTCTCCTTGGCTGCAACAAATTTCCCCTTAGCTGAAATTTCTCATTAATAAGAAAAGTTCATGAGCTTGCTATATTGATGCATGTCTATAGATCACTCCATCTTTAGGTAGGTATTATGACTCCTCACATGCACGTCTATAGATCACTCCATCCTGCAGTAGGTAATGTGACTCCAAGGCCCTTTAGCCCTGGACAAACCAGCATGGCCCAAGGTACACGTCCCTTCATGAGTTGGGTTGACTTGTTTTCTTGGTTCGACTTGATGCTCCAAAAATCAAATTTTTAATTTAATCTTTCATAATATTTCTAGGCTAACTTAGGCATGCGGGAATACCTCCCGATGCTACAAAAATCAACGCTCCCTAGCGAAGGAGGTATTCTCCTTGGCTGCAATAAATTTCCCCTTAGCTGAAATTTCTCATTAATAAGAAAAGTTCATGAGCTTGCCATATTGATGCATGTCTATAGATCACTCCATCTTTAAGTAGGTACTATGACTCCTCACATGCACGTCTATAGATCACTCCATCCTGCAGTAGGTAATGTGACTCCAAGGCCCTTTAGCCCTGGCCAAATCAGCATGGCTTGGCCAAAGTCCTTTATGGATCCTAAGGTAAATGTATCAATCTCCTCTAGTCAAATCAACATGGCCCAACCAAAGTCCTTCATGCATTCTTAGGAGAGGATTTGCCCCTAGACCATTCACCTCCGACGAAATCAACATGGCCCAACGAAATTCCTTTATGGCTTTTCAGGTGAATTTCATCCATCTCCTTTGGTCAAATCAGCATGACCCAACCAAGTATTTCTGGCTTTTCAAGTGAAAATCTACCCAATCCTGCAATTGCTCTGGGCCATTCACCTCCAGTCAAATCAACATGACCTAGCCAAAGTCCTTCATGGTTGCCTAGGTGAATATATTCATCTCCCTTAGTCGAATCAATATGACCTAGCCAAGTCTGTTTGGCTTTTCAGAGGATGGTCTGTGCAATCCTGCAAAGACATGAACACTTCCTCTCAACAACAGATATATTCTGCATCACGCCAAGCTTGTCTCTGAAGCATACAAACTTCGTTTTAGATAGAGGCATGGTGAGAATGTTCAAATTTGCTTGTTTGGGGATATGTGTTGGAGCTTCATTGCTCCCTTCTACACCATGTTTCGGGTGAAGTGATATTTGATCTCAATGTGCTTCGACTTGTTATGAAAAGTTGGATTCTTTGAAAGCTTGACACAACTTTGATTATCACAATATATCAAGGTTGTTTGTAGCACCTGATCAAATAGCCTTGCAAGTAGCTTCTGAAACCATATTTATTCCTCACTTGCAACACTGGTTGTGATATTCTCTAGCTTTGTTGTAATGAGTGCTACAAAAGTTTGCTTCTTGCTAAACTAGAACATTATTGCTTGATGTCAAGCTAAAACAAGACCCTGAGGTACTCTTTCTGTCCTTTGCACACACGACCCAATCTAAATCCATATATCCCTACAACCTCACTTCACAACTTAAGACATATCTTAGACTGTATCCAACTGTATCACGTTGGTACCTCAACACATGTTTTTCCACATGCCTCAACTCAACCATAAATTGACTGACTTCCATCACCATAATTGCTTTTTGGTTTCCTTGATTGGTTGCTCCCTTTGACATTGAAGCAAATCCTCTTGTGGCAATCCTGGCTACTCCCTTTGTTACGAAAACAAATCCCTTTGCCATTGTTGCTCCCTCTGTCACTGAAGCATACTCGACTGTTTGGCATGGTTTCTCATCAAAGGCATACAAATCCTAAAGACCTCTAGTACATGAGCATCTTTTTTGAGTAATTGGAAGCTCTTTCGGTCATCTTGCACAATCTTGGATGTCTATACAATATTTCCTCTCAAACATCAGTCACTCTTGCCGAGTTTATGCTTGAGCCCAGGAACCTGACCATCTGGTGTTTGGAGCAAAAAATCTCCTCATACTCCACTTTTATGGGAGAACCCTCTTGCCACAAAACTTGCTTTTATGCTACTGCCTTAACAGTCTCCACTAAGGATCTATTCTTCCTTTCTGCAAGATCCATTCAGGAGGCCATGGAAGAAAAAAGATTATAAGTATATCCAAGCATAGAATACAAGGACAAAAGGTTGACCAAAAATGAAAATAGTAATAATAATCAAGGGAGAAAAAATATGATTGGAAGTACTTATCTCTTGATTTAGGAGGAAACTATTGAGAATTGTCAATTGCCTTTTTGACAAATTTGTGGCTTCCACTGAGGTGGATGCTCATCATCATCATCATCAACATTGAAGGAGGGTTGTAAAAAAGACCCTCAATTTTTCGCACATCGGGGTTAATGACAAATAATGGCAAATGGAATGTTTTGGAAGGGATGTGAAGAAGCCATCCTTTCAATTTAGTCTTTCATGGCCATTTAAGGTATTTTATGACCACTTTCTACCCCTTAATAATAATGTGGGGATATGTCACTCGCTGGTTCGAGTGCTTTTTGAGTACTATGTACTCTTTGTTCAAGTTCTCGCTCTGATCCCATGTTGAATGTTCTATAAGGGACATAGAAGAATTCTATTCTTTGCCAAATAATTACTTCCTAATGATTTTACACACAATATTCTTATGCCATTGATATCATTGAGCAATTACACTTAAGAAATATCAATAGTAAATGCAACAAAAATAGTAAAGATCATAGAAAGACAGTCAATTGTCAACCCTGTGGCTTGCGGTCAATTCTTGCTGTCAACTCCTATAGCCTATGGCCAACTCTTGTGGCTTGTAGTCAACTCTTGCGGCTTGCGGTCAAATTTGCGTTTGCGATCAACTCTTGCACTTGTGTTCAACCTTGCGGTGGTTGTCAACTCTTGTGACCTGGTCAAATTTCAATCAAGTATTTTGGTCAACAACGGTCAAACTCGACCCTCCATATGTGTGGCTGTCCAATGAATAACGATAGACCTCAAAAAAATCTGATATCTTCTTGTTTAGACTTGTTGTTGCTTGTTGGAGAAAATGAGAGGTCACAATGCCTATTTATAGAAGTTGAATAGGGTGAAATATCCCCAAGGGACATTTCCCTTCATGAGCTAGGCTGACTCGAGGCTCAAGAATCAATTTTTTAATTTAACCTTTCATAATTTTTCTAGGCCGACTTCGGTATGGGGGAATACCTCCCAATGCTACGAAAAATCAACACAAAGTCGCATGAAGGTTCACACATGTGGAGGCTTGGAGGAGAGTTTGACACATCTATAACAAAAGATAATGAATAAAATGATGTAACGATTCTCTCCTTTGTCTATATACATGAGAGGTAAGGAAGGCCAACAACATAAATGTAGATGTAAACCTTTACATGGAACCTACAAAATTCATATGTAGGTTCACACATGTGGAGTGCTATACTCTAAGAGTACACATGTCAAGCTCCATGGTGATGTTGCACACAAGCAAGTCTCCAATGCATTGGCACCTCACAAGATGTGTTCAACGCTCCTCTTAAGCCATGTGCTCCATTGGGTCCACTCTGTTGATTTTGTAGCTTCAAAGGTCTTCTACATAGGCTTGGTGTCTTAGCATGTAGAAGATATTTGATTGCTTCTTTAGGTGCTTGCTTGGTGGAGTGTGTGATATTATGATTTCTTTCCTAAGGTTAACTTATGAAACTTATAATTAATCTAATTAATTATTATGGACTATTAGGCCAAAGTTCTAAGGATAAATAATAAATTTTTTCAAGAGACTTAGCTATAATCTCAACTGTTGATTTCAAGTGAGGCTTAGGATTTAATCCTAGTCGTTGATCACTAAAGTGATTAGGGTTAGGGATTTTTGGCTTAATGAAATTATAAAATAAGCCTATGGGAAGAGGTGAAGACAATTGTGGAGGAAGAAATTTTCTCTAGAGTGAGAGGCTCAACTAGATCGAAGAGAAGTGAGTAGTGTAATTAGGGAGTCTAGGAGAAACTCAAGGAGGACGAGTTTTGAAAAGAGGGAGGCAGAGTTGCTAAAGAAGAGGGCTGAATTGTGAAGGTTGTCAAATTATCTAGGTAAGCTAATTTCTCTAGCATGTAGGGGTTGTACAAGGTAGGGGTAAAAGGAGATTGATTTGTTGGTGAGATAGGTTAATTCTCTAGCGTTGATTTGCTTTAGGTGGCTCAATTTCCAAAGGCTGAGTTCTTTGAGGCCGATTTTCCTTGTGGGGCCGAGTTTTTAGGTGTTCAATGAGTATCTTTTTCTATGTATTCTGTATGGGTCTAACCTAAAATTTTCTCAAGAAATTTAATGAAGGAAGATTGTGTTGGGTGTAAATAGTTGTTGTGTTGTGATTGATCACTTCATTTTTCCATTGCATTTTAAAGTTAATATACCAATGTATTTATTTTTTGACAAATTCAAAAACATTTGAGATAAATATTTTCTGGGGTTTTAATAAATTGTTGAAGTAATATAAATCAGATTTGGTATGAAAACAATTAACACACTCTCCTTACAAGAATGGCCCCAAGTCAATTCCTTAGTTCCATGCAAGCATCCAAGCTAACCCATGTTGTCTAGTGCTCAATGCCCTCCTTTGGAATGCCAAATGCTCCTCCTCCAATGTAGGGCATTCTCCAAGAGAGTAACTTCCATGTGTCCAATGTGTAGAATGTCACCAAAATATTGAAAGCAATGTTGTTAGTCCCTTTTAGGACTCTTGAGTCTCATTGAGTCGTCCTTGAAAGTAACTCATAGAGACTTTTGACATACTACCCACTCGCTAGACTCCTCTGAAACTTGTTACATTCCTTTGAAACTCTCTAGAGTCCTGAAATTCACCAAACTATATTTTGAGTATATTTTCTTTTTGTCAAGTCTAAAAAGCATTTGCTGAGTCTTAATAAAGTTTGATCTTGACAACATTGGTTTGAAGCTATCGAACTATCCAAGGAAGAGCATTATGCAAGCATCACACTGAGGTCAAACAACCATTAAGTAAGTCATCTCCAATGTGCAAATTTATCATAAACCATCAAATCCATCATAGAGCATCCAAGGGCTAATCTTACACAGTGTATCCCAAATCTCGTGTAAATTGTTTTGGAGTAACTTCATAAGGGTGAGATGAGCCATGAGGAACATCTGTATGGGAGGGTTTGAACTTTTGTTAAGAGAATAGCAACACCCTAGCTTTATTGTTAGATTGTGTAATACCCCTATAACTAAAATGGACTCTACCACTAGAATGAATATTGGAAATAACAAATGTAAGTGAATTAAACAACAAAGAGAGAAAGAACAAATGTTTGCGACCTGGGTGGAATTGCAAATCCTAAAAGATGGAGGAAGGCATTTCCAAAAATGGCACTAACATTATTTCATTGATGAATAGAAGGATGATAACGAGAGAGAGGGAAGACCCCTATTTATACAAAAGGGGGACTAAAACCCTAAATTGAGGCCCAAGTTACTTTTATGGGGTAATAAAGCTCTTATTTAGCTAATTAATCTCAAACACACTACTACTTACATAATGACACAAGCATTAGATTCATGGACTTGAACAAAATTGGTCTTTTACAAAATAAGTTGTGTTTAGGTACACATCAAACAAGTTCCCATTGACCAACCTATCTACTAATTTACTTCTTAAATCAAAGAAATTTGAGTTAATGTTGATAATTAATCATAGTCTTAGTATCAACATTTATTTTGCAAATGACAAACTAGTACACTAAACTATCTTTGGAATCTATATAATAATAATAAAAATGTTCAACCTACCAACTAAATCTCTAGATTAGTGGAGCGAAAAAGCTTAAACCCTGGTTTTACAGGCCTTTCAAGTTTATTAGGAGAATTGGTGAAGTAGCGTATGAGTTGGCTGCCTTCTATAAGCAACATTCATAATGTATTTCATGTATCATGCCTCAAAAAGGCTCTTGGGCCACATGTGACTCCTTCATTGGAATCAACTCCCATGGATGAAGAAAGTAACTTGATACTTATTCCAAAGACTGTTTCGCAGGTAAGGGAGAAACAATTGAAGAATAAAGTAATTTCCGAATATCTCATCAAATGGAAAAACTTCTGGAATCTATATAATAATAAAAAAATGTTCAACCTACCAGCTGAGTCTCTAGATCAGTGGAGTGGAAAAGCTTAAACCCTTGGTTTATAGGGCTTTCAAGGTGATTAGGAGAACTAGTGAAGTAGCGTATGAATTGGTTGCCTTTTATAAGCAAGATTAATAGTGTATTTCATGTATCATGCCTCAAAAAGGCTCTTGGGCAACATGTGACTCCATTGGAATTACCTCCCATGGATGAAGAAGGTAACTTGATACTTATTCTAGAGACAATTTTGCAAGTAAAGGAGAAACAATCAAGGAATAAGGTAATTTCTGAATATCTCATCCAATGGAAAAGCTTGCCCTTGGAAGATGCGACATGGGAAGGGAAGGAGATTCTTAAGCATTTGTTATTTCCCCAACTCAAACCATGAAAATTAATAGCAAATCGACTGTCCTTTCCTTGGCTTATCAAAGAGGACAAGGATGCAGATGTGATGCGGGAGCAACCAGCAACAAAGCAAACAAACTGGACGAGAGGATCAGAACAAAAGAAAAGCATGATTTAAAGCAGAAAAATAGATAAAGCAGATTTAAAGCATGCATACATGAAGCTTTTGTGGAAAAAAATAAGGACAGGATAGGATTGCTCCTTCCTAAAATTCTTATATAATTGTAATACCATAGGGGTGTAGGAATATCTTATTTTGTGAAGAAAATTGTGAGTGGGCAAGATGTAGCCGAACATGAGTTCGTTTTAAGGCTGGAAGGCCTTAACTTTGTAATTGTTCCGTAAATATATAAAAATGTGTTTATGTTTTGTGTTAATTGTATACGCTATGTGTTTTATAAATGAGTCAAAACTTGTGTTCTGTAAATAAAAATGGTGTTGCAGGCACTCGGCAGCGGCTGCATGAATGTTCAAATGAGAGCAAGACAGACTATAACGGTGAATTAATTAAAAGGCTTTCCAAAGATTCAGTGGGCCCATAACCCACAGGTCCAGGATCAAGATTTTCAAAGAATTTGGGATTTTGGGCAACCCCCAAATTCTCATTTTCATCAGGTGGTATCAGAGCAGTAAGATTCTGCGGAAAGAGGTACAGTTGAGTTAAAGATGAAGAATTTATGGTCTTACTATTGTGCAGATGGCGGCAGCGGAAGGTGAGAAGATTTGCAGCAACCTAGAGGATGCCAAAAGACCGAGTGCGGAGGGCTTGGTGAGGTATCGTGTAACAGAGGAGGCTGTTACTGCAGAGGTTGGTTGCACTGAAGGAATGCAGTGGTTAAAATTGCTAAAGACCGGGAGAAGCATATGACCAGGAGGTCATAAATTTTTGTGCCTCGGGAGTCTGATGCGGGAGCACTCAGCAACAAAGCAAGTAAAAGTGGACCAGAGGATCATAACAAAGGAAAGTCTGTTTTAAAGCAGAAAAGTAGAATTAAAGTATCTTTAAGGCGGATATGTTTTGAGGAGACTTGCTATTGATAACAACCATGCACGCTTTTGGAGAGCTTTCATTGTAAAAAAACTAGGAGAAGATCTTATCGATCCTTCCAATGTATCTTATAAATGTATAGTGTGATAGGGTGTGAGACAGGTATCTTATTTGTGAGGAAATTTGTGAGTGAGCTAGATGTAGCGAGTGTGAGCTCGTTTTTAAGGCTGAAATGCCTTAATTTTGTAACTGTTCCGTAAATATATAATAAAGTGTGTACCTGTTCTGTGTTAATTTTATATGTTTATGTGTTTTATAAATAAGTTAATATCGTTTAATTGTGATTGTTGTACGCCCTAATAGTAAACGCAGGGGAGCCAGAGTCTCTTCTACTTCGGCTCTGTTATTTTGAGAAGTCCTAAATTTTATCTTGAGTTCTAGCCAAGTGGAATTATAAAATCCCAGCTATTGCGTACAGTGATACCGCGGAAGGTACTTTGGCGTTTGGTTTATATCATATTTTTGTTCATGTGATTGTTTAGCCAGCGTGCAGTGCATGGGAGCAGAGCCGCTTTTTAGCATCCATCTTACAAATGTTGTGAGCATCCTTGTTATCAGGCATTTAAAGGAAAGAAAGGAGGAAGCTGCAGAACCGGACGCTGATCCAGAGCGGGATACGAGGACAGTGTTTGCTTATCAGATACGCTTGAAGGTGGATGAAAGAAACGCATATGAGTTTTTCTGAAGAGATGGAAAGGTACATGATGTGAGGCTGATAATGGACCGTAATTCCAGGCGGTAAAAAGGTGTTGGGTATATTGAGTTTTATGATGCGAATGTTAAATTGGTGGAAGATTGAGGTTTTCTAGAGACTCTTAAGGACTTCATTTCAGACAGCAATCCCATGGTTTTAGCAAATGCATTACTTGTGGCAGCAGGTTTTGATTGCTAGCTTTGGTTAGTAAATTTAGATGCTTGATTTTGATGAGGATCCTCAGTTATAAAAGGTTCAAAGCCGAAAATGCTTCCATTGGATCTTGTGGGCCCATAAACTATAGGCTCAGGATTGAGATTTTAAAAGGAATTGGGATTTTGGGCAACCCCCAAATTCTCATTTTCATCATTAGGCTTGATTGGGTAAAATGCTAGACTGGTGAGGAGCTAAGAAGGGCATGAGTAGGTCATGAATCCTTCTTAAACAGTAGAAAAGACATGAAATACTGGTGTTTTCCCAAGGCAGAGCATTAAAATTTAATGTATTCCACCTATCTGAATTGAAAACAACCAATCAAAAGCAATTATATGAAAGAGGCATACATAAATAATATGAGAACATAATAACAGAAGAAGAAACACATGCTAAAGGCCATACCACAAGGATCTCATAAAATAGTTGCAACTTTATTAGTTTCCTGCCAAAACTACTACAAAGTGATATGTGTTCAATACATGAGCATCCAACTGAATCCAACCCTTGCAAATCACCAAGAAAATACATGATATAGACATCCAAATCACTCATCCTAACCATCAGGGGTCGAAACCATGAGAAAAGGAGTTGTTTCAACCATTTCTAATCAAGGAACTGGAATCTAGGCAATCAAACCACTTGCCTCTAAGAAAGGGGAAACTGATTCATTATCCTCAGAACCACTTTTAATCTAATGAATCTACCATCTACAAGCATTTGACCATCATATTTACAAGCCATGACATTAATTACATCAGTGAATCATCCAGCATGAGAGAGAAATCATAAAAATAGTTGAAAATTGGCAAAATAGGCATCCTGAGCCAAATTGCCTTACGCACAGCACCACTGGTCCTACGCACAGTGCCTTCGAAAGTGGCAACCATACTAGGGAATGTAGTGTTATGTTCCTCAACAAAATGTATCAAATTTAGATTTGATTGTTGATGGTGGACAACGATCAGACACCGGAAGGCTGAAATCATTCACCTGTCGACTCCAAATCAGTTTCGAGATCAAATCCAAGGACTCCACTGGAGGATGAACCCGACCAGCAAAAAAATGAAAGGACAATACAAAAATATCAGGTATTCAAGTTGGAATTTCATCCAAGACATTATTTCTTCTCTTTTCCTGAGAATGTCAAGATGGCTTTACGAAGTATATTGTACTTGAGAAAAGATCCTAGACCTGCATTTGATTCTTTCCCTTTGAAGATTGTGAATACAAAATATTCGCATGCCTTTGATCTTGATCAAGACCCTTCTTCTGAATCTTATGATGACCGTCTTCAAACTGATGAGCCTAAAGATACCAAGACTGATTCTACAGCTTTTGTATATACTCCTATACCTTGTAAAATTATGGATAGATACAAGCCTCTGATTTTACCTCCTATATCCCATGCTTTCACTAAAAATCATTACCTATATCTACCAAGATTTGATGGTGAATGTGACAACATCATTGCTGAGAGACATGTACTGAATTTTGAGTCTTTTCAAACAAGTGGGTGGTCAGATAGAACTCTTTCTTGATTCTAGAAGAGTATAACCAGCTGAAAAGACTGTCAGGGGAGACAGTACAACAGTTTTCTACCAGGTTTAACCAAGTCTATTTTTCGATGCCTGCTAATATAAGGCCTCCTCCTAGATCTTCTCTTGCACTACCCAGAAGCCTTTGATCTAGAAATGGAGTTTCAGCTGAGGGAAAGGAACCTTTCAACACTTGAAGAGATGCAAAATAGTGCAGTAGATGTAGAGGCTAATCTGCTGATCAGAAGGGCAAAGTTGAAGGAAGAAGAGATGAAGAACATAGATCCAGAGGAATCAACGTCTTTAGAAGTAAATCTCGACATTTTGGTAAGTGCAGTGGAAGAGATGATGCGAAAGATCACCACAAGGAATTAATGTGATGTTCAAGACCATGGCTCATTGGTTGAAGAAAAACAAGTGGTTGATTCAAAACATTTTCTTTCTTATCCCAGTTGTCATAGATCTGATAATGATTATTTTATAGATCATCTTGGATAAGAGAGATTTGTTGATTTGACATGTATGCTTGATGATGTGTTTTATATTGATGATTTTCCATAGTTTGATTAGTATGATGATGATTATGTTCTCCAAACAGAAGCTAGTCTTGCAAACAAATCAACAGCTGGTTTGTGGAAGGAGGAAGTTCACTTTTAGCAGTTCAAATATAGTGATCAGCCAATGCATATCAGTTATGGAAGTGAGGAGGAAAGTGTAGAAAATTTTGAAGTAAGTGAAGGATCTTTGCCTTTTTGTTTTACTTCATTTAAGTTCATCAGAGAGCACCTGCGTGCAATCAAGAATCAACCATCGATAAGTTTTAATCTTGACCATCTAGAAGGCAATGAAATCCTTGTTCAAGACTTCTCATATCTAGATTTGTAGCCTTCGAATTCCATTGAATGTCAGGTTGCAGATGAAGACTTGGAAGCTGGAAAATATGATCAAATGATGCAAGATGATTTTATGCCATTATGTTTTGAATCATTTCAGTTTTTGAAGGGAATTTTGCATAGTATATCTTCAAAAGAGTAGCCTATCGAAAATCATGCAATCTCATTAGAACCAATAGAAAATGGGTTGCAACAGTATTTTCAAGTTTTCACGATCCAATAGCTGATGTGTTGGATGATGTTTGCAGTCAAATTCCTTTTCCATTAGCTAACTATGAGCTTGAAAAAAATATTGATACAACCTGATCCGGTAGCCAGTTTCTTTGTCATTTTTAGCAGGAGTCTCGTCACAAAGCTCATATGAAAGTTTGCATTCATGGTATGAGAAGAAGAAAAGTAATCCATTGGATGAGCTAAGTCCCAATGTGTGGAGCACTTGAAAGGTATGCTTTTGACAAACAATTTAGTGGCTTTTCAGTAATATTTGTAACATTTTCTGCATTATGAATTCAAAAGAGATAAATAATTTTAATAAAATGTGCAAGAATTAACATGGGAAGCTCAATAACTAATAATTGCTATTTTTCTATACAGGGGGAAGTGGAAACAAGGAGTTGCCGTCCAAAAGTGAAAAACAGAGGAAGAATAACTGTTGTCCCTCCAGAAGGGAACCGGATGCGAACAAGATCGAGTAAATCAGAGCTGAATAACACAGGAAAGGAAGGAGGGATACCGAGTCGGCGAACGCGAGAAAGAAAAGTAAAGGATTAACCGATTGGCGAATCCCTCAGGATCTTCGATCCTGAGGGATTGCTGTTTTACTTATCTTTGTTATCTAGATATCTCCGCTGTTACTCTTATATAAAGGAACAACGTCGTTGAGCAAGGGGACTACTGCTTTTGTAATTTTAAGTTTCAGAAAAACCTTTGATCATCGAGTCTCACTGAGACCTGGTTTATTATACATTTGTTGATGCGTTAATATAAAAGACTTTGCGTTTATTTCATCTTTGCGTCTGGAGTAACCTAAGGCGGTGTACCATTGGCAGCTAAGGGCTCGGCTCCGAAGGACACTTGCTTTTGTATCATTATACTGTGATTTATGTGTGGTTTGCTTCTCTTTATTACTCAGTAATCTGATACATCTTTCATATGCTATGCTATGCTCTGTTATGATCAATGCATTAATGATTTTTTCGTGTAATGACTCTGCACTGTATAATTGGATCTCTTCAGCGTTGAATTGCATCTTTAACCAGCTATTTCTGTTACAGAGCATCGGTATGAATGTTACTGTCATTGGATCCATGTGAAATAACAATTATTGGAACTTGAAAGTAATGTTACTCTGTCTAGAAACATAGTTATATTATCCTTCATTCTCAGATTACTATATTAATGCGAGGTGTGTATATATGGTTGATTATTGTTGTTCCATAATTCATCAATAAGTGTTGTCCCATAAAGTATATTTCATCCAGTTTGCTTGAAGGGAAAAGAATGTTATATCAGAATGTGAATCAGTTGGTTTTGACTCGCGAGATTTAGTTCTTTTGATTGCTGTTTCATTTACTGTTGTTCCATTTACTGCTGTTCCATTTCCTTTCTGCTGTTCCATTTTACCTTCTGCCATTCTATTTACTTGCCTTTGTTGTTTTGGTGTGAGAGAAGGTCTAAGGCTGTAGTGAGCCTCAGCAGACACTGCCTAGCTCCCAGACCTATGGTCCATGCTCTAATTTCCTTTCTATCAGTTTCTAGAGGGATGGGTTATCGCTTCCGTACCCTTGACTGATCAACTATCTTGTGTGATTCTATCTTTTGGAATAATTTAGTTACAGTTTAGCATCTGTTTAATTTTGTATTTTCTAAGCGCTATACTACTAAGCATTACTCGGATGAATAGCCTCGGATTGAGTTACTCTTTGCAATAACAAAACGTTCCCGGATTGATTGATTAATGTAGGATAATTAGAGGTGTGGGAGACCCTAGTTACAGCTCTACATTTTGGCGCCGTTGTCGGGGAAAGAGCATAGCCATTTTCCCTTTATAGAGTAGTGCACAAATCCGCTAGGGGGGAGTTGGATTTTAAAAACGGAAGGTAAGAACCTGCGTACGGAGCATGTAAAAGCCCTGCTCCACCGTCCGCTCTCTTAGCAGAATTGCTGGTTGAATAGGATTTAGTAGTTTTTAGAGTGCATGACTAAGCAGAAAAAGCCAGAAAAGAATATCAAACCTCCAACCAAACCCGAAAAAGCCAAAGGGCCAATGACCCTTGGCCGAACAACCTTCATAGACGAAATCTATAAGAAAATTGAATCTCAGCCGTCGGTAGGCCCCAAAAAGATTAATTCTAAACAACCTACTAGCTCCCTTCAAGCCACAGCATCACCATCTGGAGCCTTTGCTGAGGTGCATAGTCAGACTGATGAACAGGACTTTCAAGAAATTGAAAATTCTGTTTCAGAACGACTGCAGGAAGGGAACGTAAGCAACCTTTGTGAAGGAGAAGGGGAAACAGGGGAAATAGGAGAGCCAAGATCTCCTCCTAGGATAATCCAATCGTTAAATAGCCCAGATAAGGGGAGCGCGGAAAAAATCATTATTGAAGGCACCCCATTCCCTCAGATAGAAATTCCAGATAGGGGAAGTGTTATTAAAACAATTTCTGCCAAGGTCGTTCCTTCTCAACCTAGGAATACCCTCCTAGAAATTCCAGAAGGTTATTGGCATATATTCGATCTTATGGCACAGAATCAGCCAAATAATCAAACTTCTACATTACAATATCCTATAATGGATTCTGCAACAAATGCGCCCATGAAAGCGATCCCTCTTCAACACATCCCTACGTTTCATGGACTTACATCAGAAGACCCTGATGCATTCCTATTTGAATTCGATGTGCTATGTAGGGGATACGACTACACCACTGACCCCCAAAAGTTAAAATTGTTCCCCTCCACTTTAAAAGGGGCGGCTCTAAGATGGTTTATGGGTTTAGGTGGTGGAGTCATAAACAACTGGGAACAAATGAAAGAATCTTTCCTAAAGAAATATCAAGATTACTGCAGGTCGAGAGAACTAAAAGATGAAATTTTCCAAATGACAGCTAGACCAAATGAAACTTTAGAAGAATACGTAGAACGTTTCTAGTATAATTTACAGAGATCCCCCTATGCATCACTACCTCTGCCTGATAATGTGTTGAAAACTGCATTGATTAGAGGCATGAAAGAACAGTGGATTGAAACATTGAATATCATGGGAAAAGGGGATATTTATCAAGAGAATTTTGCTGACATCATTGATTTATGCATCAGGAGTTCGAGAGGTAGCACAAGGATAACCCCAACAGAATATGATCGGTTTGTCAGAGATAACAAAATATCAACAGAAGGAGTAACACGTGTAGAACTTGGAAATTTATTAGAAAATTTTAAAACTGATATTCTGGGGACATTAACTACACAGCTTGATATTTTGCAGGCTAAAAAAAAGCAGATGGAGGCGGAACAAAATCTGGTGATTTTCTGCCCCCGATGTAGAAGAAAACATAGCCACAAGGAATGTCCACTGGATGCAGTTCAAACATGTGCCATCTGTACAAAAGATCACCTTACTGAGAGCTGCCCCTCACTTCCTGGATTGAAGGCAGTATATAAGGAAGCGGAAGAAGAACCAAAGCCAACATACTTCGTTAACCAGCATCGCCAATGGCAACCTAGGCAATCTGGTATGTTTCCAAACCCAACTTCTTCTTTCCAGCCTCCGCAGTATAATGCTCAGCAATATAGTATGTGGCAAAACCAATCTCCACCCCCATTTCCGAACTGGTCATCACAGCCGTTTCCTTCTCCAAATCCGTGGATGAATCAAACAAGCCAATTCGGCTGGCCAAATTTTCCCTACGCCCCACCATATTGGCAAAATAACTCATATCCTCCACAATGGATCCCCCCTACTTCACAAGGTTCACCCTAGCAGACAAACTGGCCAAAATCGACATATCAGCCAATAGGAACTATTCCACTCCCTCAACCGACTCTGCCAGCCTTACAACAAAACCCCCAGTCTAATCTGAAACCGCAACTCCCAGCCCAACCCAATCCCAATCCCAATAATAGACTAGTCCAATCCCTCCAAATCATAGAAACATCAGAAATCGGACCTGACCTAAGGGAGTGCAATGATCTTCAGTTAAGATCTGGACGTATAATAGAAATAGAGGGAGACAAAATAGTTCATATTGAAGATCAGTTACCAATAGAACAACTGTTACAACAAGAGGGCGTAAATAAGAAAAAAACCCATCATCAGGCAAGTACATCCTCTCCTCCTTTCCTGGAACGATTAGTCATACCACGCCCAGTGCAATATCCAGACTTTGACATTCTGGGGGAGTTACAAAACCTGTGCATAAGAATTCCATTCCTCCAAGCCATTCAAGACATCCCTATATACGCAAAAACTATAAAAGAATTGTGCATAAAAAAATCAAGGAGGAATACAACCACTAACCCAAGAGTCCAAGTAGTCGGTACTTTATCTGATCTGTTATCAGGAAAAGAGACACCCATTAAATATGAAGATCCCGGAAATCCAATTGTAACTGTTCAAATCTATGGTCAGACCCTGACTAATGCTTTAGTTGATCTAGGAGCTGCAATCAATATTTTGGCAACCTCTACCTACCAAAAGCTCGACATTACATCAGTAGAACCTACTTATACTTTGCTAGAATTGGCAGAACGATCTGTAGTTCGACCGGAAGGTACTCTATACAATGTCATGGTTTCTGTAGATTCCTAGGAATATCCAACCGATTTCCTGATAATTAATCCAAAAACCCGACTGGATGGACATCCGCTAATTCTAGGAAGACCTTGGCT